>BQNB010142571.1:742-14963 GCA_026074375.1 Tanacetum coccineum | reverse complement strand
CACAGGAGGCAGAAGCAGTTCACAGAGGCACTGAAGCTGATAAAGAGACTTCAGACTCAAAAGTTCATTATGCCGAATATCCACCACTATTTCCAAAAGTAGGTGAAGAACCAGAGGGTCACCGCCTCCATCATCTACTCAAAAAAACCTTTATTTAAACCCTTTTGCGTGTCTATTATGCCGAATATCCACCACTATTTCCAACAATAACGGCCACCGATCATACTTTTGTTGATTTTAAAAGTCTTTCTAATTTCTGTTAGACACACTTTTATTCTTATTCTTATTTTTTTTCCGGCGACAAGAGATGCTGAAGAATGTGCTTGAGAAGTGTTGGGAAGAAGGTAAAGTATATGTAAGGGGTATTTCTTATGTGTTAAAGAGGGTATGATGGTAATATTACCTTAAAAAGCTTTGCAGCAATTTTCTGCGTTTTGTGGCAGCACCTCACAAGATACTTTTGCAAAACGGCGTTTTAATGGCTTTCAAACGTAGAAAAGTGATTTTTTGATTCTCTTACCCAAACACTATAAAAATTGCTTATTGGCATTTTGGCGTCGTGATAATCAAATAATTTATGTGAAAACGCAAACACAAACACCCCCTTTATAGAATCATTTTATTCCTTTTGTAACTTTTTTACGAAAATGATTTTTCTTTTTTTATATATGTAGTAAAGATTGATTGAAGTGTTTCAAACTAAGAGCATCCACTATAGTGTTTCAAGAATAGGTCTAAAAACTTATGAAGAGGTTTAAGATTTTTTTTACCATAGTGAGGAACCATTTCATGTCTAGGTGGCACGAAAAGGTCTAGAATTTTGAAGAGGTCCAAGAATTTATGTACCATGATAATATTTAATTTATGTTTGAACAATTTATAAACCTCAAAATCTTTATCCATAGTGAGAATATGTTCATGATTTATAAATTAATGACATTGTAATAGGTGACAAATTTATAAACTTTTTAAAGGTCCATCATAATGGATGCTCTAAGTTTAATCAACAATATATATTTTGTTTATATATGTTTTAGCATCGATTATGAATTTTTAATTAAATCTTGTTTAGTTGTCTCAAAATAAGATAACATATTAAGATGGGTGATGATGGTTGAATAAACTCTCACTAGTTGTTTGGAATGCCAGGCGGAGGAGTGTAACTGCCTTATCGCGCTATCCGACTTGTATGTGAAAAGCATATATATTGCTTTCAATGCTCATGTAACCTAAAGCAACCTTCAACAGCCAACTGCCTATCTAACTCATAATTTCTACTGTACTAAAATATATTGTCCACACAGAAATTATACTGTTTCATAAATTCGGTCTATCATCTGTTTCATTATACTATTATGTTTATTATATCAATTTAAGTTGTGTGGTAAAATATTAAACAAACAAGAGCAGCTTCAATATTAAATATTTCTTGATGTGCTAGCTGCTATGCTCCAGCAAAATAAAGCAAACAACAATGCTATAGAGACACCCACCCAACCTTATAAACACTTTGAACTGCAGTAATGTTTCCACAAATCATTAGACTATTCCTAAGTTTACTTCTTGGGAGGAGAATGGTAGCTATCAGCCTACCATGCATGATTTGGAAGAATGGTTTTTATCGTGCCGGCCAGTTAGAATATTAGTAGTTTAAGTAGCAACATCAACCATGCCGACAACTTAGAGCTAATTTCCTGATTTTGGCTCTTGCGTACTCATACGCATATGCTAAAAGCATTACTTAATCGAGAGATACATTTCATGTGTGAAAAACTGATAGTGAATTTATAAATTTTCTAAGAATTGTCTCCTAGTTATTACGATCAACATAGTAGTCCAAATGAGTAAACCTAAAATCAATTCATACACTACAAACTAACCAGTTCATTATGTTAATTAGTATTTAATTTGGCACATGGGCTTTCGAAAAGAAAATTGGAAACTGATAAAGGAACTCAGTCTTAAACCTAAGGATGTCGTTTCTTTGGCATGAATTGAATGTATTGACTCGTGGAACAAATAGTCATTGTCATTAAATAATATAATTGTTGCTATTACAAAATGAAGTTAACATTGTTCATACGATTACTTCTTATTTGAATTGAACAAAGTTGTCTTGGTCAATTAAACAAAAATATGTATTGTATCATCCAAATGAATAGGACTCAAATCCTGTAATTTGGTTTTATATTGCATGCTTAGAAAGCAAATCCGGACTTCAATATTCCCATTAGGAATAATAGAAGTTACATAGGTCCACTTTTGTCTAGACTCTAGTATTTTGGTTGTTTTTGAGTTTTTGGAGACATGTGTAAAAACTGACAATATGCCTCAAATAATGACTAAATAAAGAAAAGTATATTTATTTTCAAATATACAGTGAAAATCATTGATGAAAAAACGAGATTTTGTTTGCCCACGCGTCGCATCGGTGCAATAACATTCATTTTGCAACTACGAAAATAGTTAAAACAAAGGGGAAAAATGTAAAATGAGTCGACATATAAAGTTTAACGGTTTTTGGGGTTAGTGTGTTATATTGCTAACTTATAAGGAGTAGAAACATAACTTTTAAAGTTTCAACACATTTTAACAAGAATGTGTTAAATATAGAAAGGAAAATGATGTAAAAGTGGTAGACATATAAAATTCAACGGGTTTAGTGGTTAGTTTGTTATGTGACTAAATTTAAAAGTTTAGAAACATAACATTTAATAGGTTTAGAGATTAATTTGTTTACATTTTTATACTTAAAAGGGCATTAAAATATGAGAGTTAGTACTGATTTAGTAAACTTTAGAGGTTAATTTGTTTATATTTTTAAACCTAAAAGCGTATTAAAATATGAAACTTAAGAAGTATAGGTGACAAAAAATAATGATTTAGTAGAATTCAGGGGTTTTTTTTATGCTAAAGATTACGGTAGATGATGATGACGTATATTATGGACCGGCCCGGCTCACTCATACTATTATGGGTTTGGTAGCTGATAATGGGCCTTCGGCCCACGCATCGCGGTCACGGCCTACTGGACCTACGGGTCGCGACTACCGGCACGTTGTCCGTGGCCGCGGTATCTTCACAAGGTATCTTTAAAAAAAGGATAACCTAATTAAATAAGAGATATGCTTTACTTATTTAATTCAGTTAGGATAATTCCGAATCCCTACGATATCGACTGTGTCTTGGGCCGAAAGTTATGGAAACTCTAAGGATTATTCAGCCTATAAAAGGAAGGCAATTGTCATCAATACAGATATCTGGCAAAAACCCTAATTACATTCGATTACTCCCCAAAAGCTATATACTTACTCTCACGCCGGAGTCCAATCGTGGGATCCGCTCCCACGATACGATTAACGGTGTTTTTATTCCTTGTGTAGGGTCCTTCAAACAAGTTCACTTGATACAAGAATATTACATACTCGAATAGCCGCCTATTCGGGCTAAACAAGACCCGACCAAACTTTTGTATCAACAAGTTGGCGCCATCCGTGAGACCCGACACTAGGAATTACTCTCATAAAAATGAGCGCAATGACTAACACAACCCCCATTGTGACCACTGTCACGAAAACTACAACCAAATAAAAGACTCCTAAGGAAACGGATACTGCACCTAGGGTGAACATCCTAGACTTCTGTAAGGAACATTACGAGGATATCTTGCCGGTTATTATGGATAAGATTCGCCGTGACAAGCGAAAAGAAGTCCATACTAGGCTGGAATTTGGGGATAATACTAAGAGAAGTCGAAGAATACGAGAGGGCTCTCAAAACTCAAGTGCGGGGACCTTGTCCGCAAGGTACCGTAACCCGTCGGAAAGGCCCAAGGTGAGGGATCGCTTGAAAGGCAACGATGGAAACGTGTTTGGTCGGCTAGGTCATCAGAGGCAGAGCGCATTTGATCGACTTAGCGACACTTACTCGCCAAGCACAACTAAGTCCGGGCCGGACAGGGCAAGCTCTAGGGATCATTCTCACAGTAGAGGTCGCCCTCATAGACAGGACTCTTCTCTTAGCAGGGATCATCCTCGAAGTAGAGACCGCTCCCGTGGCATCGAAGAATCATATGGTAATACCTGTTCCTCCTACAGGACAGAGGCCAGACATGGGTATCATTCTCGCGACATGGATCGCCCTCGTATCATGAAAAGAGGAAGGGAAAGTGAATCCCTGTTATCTCGCGTATCGGAGAGCGGCACCAGCGATGGAGGACACTGGAAGTCAAAGTCAAAAAGGCACAAGCCTACGGATGAAGACAACTTAGCAGTGCCCTGGTCATGCGAAGAGGTGGATCCATTCACACCTCGAATCCGCAATTTCAAAAGTTCGCGGAAAACACGAATGCCTAATAACGTGAAAACCTATGACAGGACTGGAGACCTGGAGGATCACGTAAAAAATTTTTAAGCCACAACACATGTGGAATGCTGGGCAACGCCTACATGGTGCCATATGTTCAACTCTACCCTAATAGGGACCACGAGAGCGTGGTTCGATGAGCTCCCTCCGAAAAGCATAGATGGATACAAGGACCTCAAAGCGGCCTTCTTAGCATATTTCATGCAGCAAAAGAAGTGCGTAAAAGATACAGTGGAAATCCATAATATCAAATAGAGGGATGGAGAGACCATCGAGGATTTCATAAAGCGGTTCAAAGTTGAAACTGGATGCATGAAGAGGTCCCCTGAGTGCATGCGAATATCTGGATTCATGCATGGGGTTAACAACCCCGAGTTGACAAAACGCCTCAATGAACACGTTCCAAAGACCATGGAAGAAATGATGACAGTCACCACTGCCTTCATACGAGGAGAAACTGTCGCCGCTTCCAAAAAGAAAGGTCACGCACCGTGGAAACCACAAGATCAGCCCAAAAGGCATGTTTTCGAGCGGAAATCTGATTTCCGAGGTCAGTCAAGGGAAGGACGAGGGTCTAGCAGGTTTACCCCCTTACCAGAACGCCCAAAGAAATCCTCGCGGCCGAAGCAGGAAAGTTCAAACCACCACCACCCATGGTAACCCCGGTGGAGAAGAGAAGCAGCAACAAGTTTTGCGACTTTCACAATGATAAAGGACACAACACGGACGAATGTATGCAGTTAAAAAAGCAGATTGAAGAGTTGGTGCGAGCAGGAAAGCTCTCGCATTTAATTAAAGAAATTAAGCAAGGTCGAGATCAAACGAAGGTTGGAAAGAAGGAAGCCCCGGCCAAAGACAAGTCCCTGGCAATCTATATGGTACAACCATGGCATAGAATGACAAGGCAGAAAGTGACTCAAAGCTTTGCCCGTGTCAGCGAAATTACGTTCCCACCACTGACTACCACCAAGGGGACAGAAGGTCCGCTTGTTATAGAAGCGGAAATTGGCGGACACATGATCCACCGCATGTATGTAGACGGGGGTTCCTCAACGGAAGTGCTCTACGAGCACTGCTTCAACCGGCTCCGACCGGAAATCAAGAACCAAATGGTCCCGGCAACGACATCGTTAACCGGTTTTAGTGGAGAAACTATATGGCCGCTGGGACAACTTAGGCTCTTGGTAACAATAGGAGATGCATATCATTCTACTAAAGCATGGATGAATTTCATGATCGTAAGGTCATTATCACCGTATAATGGTATCGTTGGAAGACCTGGAATAAGAGAAATCCAAGCGGTACCATCCGCAGCCCACGGAATGCTTAAGTTCCCGGTCGACAGAGGAATAGTCACTATCCGTAGCACTATCTTGATACCCGCTGAGTGCGCCACGGTGACCACATCGTCTAAGAAGATACTCAGAGAGGCTGAAGTCCGTCAAGAAAATTTGAAAGTAGCTTTACATCCAAATTTCCTGGATCAGGAAATGGCAATTGGGGGGACGCTATCCGCGAAAGGACGGACGGAACTATGCTCACTCCTGAAGAAAAACTTGGATATATTCGCATGGCAGCCGGCAGACATGACAGGAGTACCGCGATCAGTGAACATCGGCTAAATATCCGAGAAGGATATTCGCCTGTTCGACAGAAGAAAAGGGGCCAGGCCCCGAAACGTGCCAAAGCTATCCAAGCGGAGGTACAGAAACTAGTAGAGGCGGGGATCATGAGAGAAGTTTATTATCACGACTGCGTGTCCAGTCCAGTCATGGTGAAAAAGCATGACGGTAGCTGGAGGATGTGCGTGGATTTTACGGACTTAAACAAGGAATGTCCGCAGGATTGTTACCCCCTTCTAGAAATCGACTGGAAAGTTGAATCTCTCTGCGGTTACCCCTTTATGTGTTTCTTGGACGCTTACAAAGGCTATCACCAGATACAGATGGCAGAGTCAGATGAAGAGAAAACGGCTTTCCACACCAACCAAGGGGTGTATTGCTATACCAAAATGCCCTTCGGCCTCAAGAACGCTGGCGCCACATACCAGCGGCTGGTGGACAAAGCTTTTGACAGCCAAGTTGGTCGGAACATAGAAGTGTACGTCGATGACTTGGTTATTAAGAGTCACACAGAAGCAGAGATGCTAAGAGATATTGATGAAACATTTCGTACATTACGAAAAATCAACATGAAGCTCAACCCTAAAAAATGTACGTTTGGGACAGTGGAAGGAATGTTCTTGGGGTACATGATTAGCCCGGAAGGGATAACACCGTGCCCAGATAAAACAAAAGACGTGCTGCAACTCCCGTCCCCACGGACAATCAAAGAGGTCCAGAGCCTCAATGGGAAGTTGGCTAGTCTGAACAGATTCCTCTCCAAGTCAGCAGAAAAGTCCTTGCCGCTATTTAAAACTTTGAAGAAGTGCATTAAAAAGAGTGACTTCCATTGGACACCAGAAGCGGAACAAGCCTTCAAGCAACTGAAGCAGCACTTGTCGGAGCTACCCCTGCTGGTAGCACCCAAACCGAAGGAGGAACTGATTGTATACATGTCCGCCTCTCACAGATCTATACGGTTCAGACGCTAGTCTATTTCATAAGCTGTGCATTGTAGGACCCCAAACTAAACTATACCCTAATAGAAAAGCTAGTCCTAGCATTGGTTTTCGCAGCCAAGCGGTTATGAAGATACTTCCAAGCACACCATATCGCAGTTATCACCGACCAACCCATCAAACAAATAATATCCTTCACGACCCAACCCATCAACTTAATATATCAGCCCCGTTATTGCCGGGCGTTACAAAATGGAGAGTTATGCTGGGAGTTCACATATCACGTTACCGACAAGGACATTCTGTGAAAGGTACGGATCTAGCGGATTTCCCTTGTCGAGAAGCAAGTCAACAGCACCAGAGATACGTCAGTGATCGAAATCCCACAAGTGTCGTAGTCATTATTCACGGACAGATCATCATGTGTAGATGGATCAGGTGTTGGCCTTATACTGACCTATGCCGGTGGGAACGGCGTGTACATGTCGCGCTTAGGTTTCAGTTCACCGATCTATCATCGAGGCGGAGTATGAGGCACTAATAGCTGGCCTTCGAATAGCAGCGCAGATGGGGGTTTAGCAATGTGCACGTGAGTGTAGATTCTAAACTGGTGGCAAACCAATTCCTTGGGACATACGACGCCAAGGAAGAAAATATGGTTAAATACCTTGAGAAGGCCAAAAGCCTAATCAGTGGCTTCGCTAACTTTTCCATAAGCCAAGTCCCAAGAGGTAAAAACAAGAAAGCGGATGCCCTGAGAAAAATTACGTCAACCAGCTTTGCGCACTTATCAAAACAGGTATTGGTCGAAGTACTTAAGGAGAAATCCATACAAGAGGAGGAAGTGGCGACAGTAGAAGAGGAAGAGGGACCCAACATGGATGACCCCGATAATGGATTATTTGAAAGATGGGACCCTTCTCGGTGATAGAAAAGAGGCAAGCAAACTCCGTATCAAGGCTAGATAGTACGAATTATGGGAAGGGGTTCTTTACATGCGGTCATTCCTAAAGTCGTGGCTAAGGTGTGTTGGACCACTCCAAGCATCCTGCAGTATGCACGCAGGACCACGGTCCGTAGTGGCTAAGGCCATGCGATTGGGATATTATTGGCCAACCATGCATCGAGACGCACGAGATATGATACGCACATGTAACGACTGTCAAATACATCGTCCCGTGCCAAGAAACCCCCAACAGCCGTTAACCTCCATCACGACTCCATGGCCATTCTATAAGTAGGGAATTGACATAGCTGGTCCTTTCCCAGAGGGACCAGGAAAGGTTAAGTTTTTGATAGTCGCTATGGATTATTTCACGAAGTGGATAGAAGCGAAAGCCGTGGAGATAATCACCGACAATCAAGTGAAGAAGTTTGTGTGGGACAACATAGTATGCCGCTTCGGTCTCCCAGGAGAAATAGTCTCGGACAATGGTAAACAATTCAGCGACAACCCGTTTAAGGATTGGTGTGAAAAGTTGAATATCACACAATGCTTTGCCTCAGTGAAACATCCGCAGTCCAATGGACTAATGGAAAGAGCAAACCGAAGCTTGGGTGAAGGAATCAAGGCCCGCCTAGTCGAGGGAAACAAGAATAGGATAAAAGAACTTCCCCATGTCCTTTGGGCCCATCGTACAATGATTAAGTCAAGCTATGGTGATACCCGTTTCTCTTTGACCTATGGAACGGAAGCCGTCATACTCGTGGAAATCATAATGCCAACGTACCGCACCGCGGTAGTGGACGCCGTATACAATAATGAAAAGCTATGACTAAATTTGGACTTACTGGAAGAACGGCGTGAACGCGCAACAATTCATAAAGCCAAGGCAAAATTGAAAATGACAAAGTATTACAACGCTAGGGTCCGTGGTGTCACTTTTAGACCCGGAGACTTTGTTTATCGTAGTAATGAGGCAAGTCATGCTATGGATGGGGGAAAGCTTAGCCCAAAGTGGGAAGGACCCTATGAGGTCACGGAAGCACTCGGGGACGGAGCGTACAGGCTAAGGTCTATGGACGGAACTGTCCTTCCGCGGACGTGGAACATCGCCAATCTCAAGAAATGTTATCTCTGAGCAACGGCATGGATGAGTTTGCATTATGATTAGGACTCCTAATTAGTAATCCATGTATTTTATTCCACTCTTTGTTTTCAAGTTATGAACATAATTCCGCGGGGTCTAGCTAACCCCGCGACTTCTTTATATAATTTTTTTTTCTAAGTGAATCTTTCTCTTCTTTAGTATAATTTACTTGTCATTCTATACATGCATACACAATATGATGGATATCTTTGGATATCTACAAGTTAAGCACCCTAATAATTGCTTGTCGTGTAAGCGGGTTGCAACCCCAACGGCCATGGATTCTGTATCTCACTTATGTACCTAAGACGTTAGCTACATGGGCAAAGTTTCTCACTCAATTCCATTTCTCTGAATTCCTATTCTCTGCTTCATTTCTAATCTCTGAAATTCTCTCTACCAAACGTGCTCTAAGAGAAAGAAAATGTAAATGTTGTTTGTTTTATATTGGGTTAGAAATAAAATATTGTTCTTTTATATTATTTTAAGATTTAAATGGAAATTAAAAATTCTAAAATAATAATATACTAATCAAGTCAAAATAATGTGTGGCTATTAAAACATTACAAGGTTTTAAATTATTAAAAAAAGCATCATATATTCATGGAATAACCAAAGCCAGGGCACTTCTTGACTTTTGCGAAGATATTATACTTTGAGTACCGTACGGAAATCCAAACGATATATACCAAACGTCATTTTTAAGTCCCAATCCTAATCCACCCCCCAAAACCCCTAAACCAAACTGCCCCTAAGAATTTGATCTATAAGAGCATTAGGTGTTATGGCTAAAAAAGCCATGTCATTTGGGCCTCATTGAGTGCCACATCACTGTCATCTCATTTCAACACCACAACTCAAAATACCCCCAATCACTTATAACACACCCTACTTTTGCCATTTGGGTCCCACCACTTACCAATTTATTTATTTTCCTATTTTTTCACACAAATTAAATTTATTTCATTTCAATAAAAATACAATACGCAATAAAAATGCAACATTTTATGTCTATTTTCAAAGTTTGGTGAATGAGAAAGTATAATAATATGCCATGTCTTTATATAGTTTAATGATTATAATTTAAAGATCGTGAAAAATGACGACAAACGAAGTAGTCATATGTCATGGTTTCGATTATATAGAAGCTAAGTACAGTATCGTTGACAGCTTATTTAAATTATCAAAATTTTGACTTAGTAGTATTATTAAAAAAACAAAAAATTTCTTCTTCTACTTCATATGTTCTTGTTTTTTAATTCGTAGTTAAACAAGTTTCATACGAGTATTAAGTATGAAAACGATACAACTTCAAAGAGTACAAGCTAATTAAGTATATGCGATGATGATCAAACAAAACAAAGTTCAAATTTAATCGAAGCAACCACCACAAAACATAAAGGATTTATAATGAGAAGAAAACCTTCACTACTCTTACGTACTTAACTGCTCGAATGAGCTACAAACCGATCCCGTTGATGGTTTTTTTTAACTTTTTTGGAATGTAAACATTCGATAAGCAATAAATAAGTTGATTACATGAAACAACATAAATTGACAAATTAAATGCATTTTAAAATCATTAGCCTCACAAAATTATAACTTGCATCACTCGTTATCTGTTTTACTTATAAATTTAGCCAAATATCTTTACCATATAGCAAGAAAATAGGTATACACCTTAACAAGAAATATTTGTTATTTTTAAAATAAGCATTGCTAAAGCTTCCTACAAAATCATCCTACTTATCTTTCTACACACACAACACAATCATATAATATATATATTTTTTTCACTTACTCTTTCTGTAAATTCAAATCGTTAGTTTTGTCATTCGCTAAAATCTTGTACAGTATGTAAGAAGATTCTTAGGATTTTTTAAAAGAGAATTAACATTTTGGTTTTAAAATAGTAGTTCAAATCGGAATTGTTATGGTTGGGTCAAATCAAAATTCGTTGAGTATTTGATGAAATGATTGCAGTTGTCATAAAAGTGAGACATGTTTAATCTACATGCAGAGACAAAGAGGGGGATATCATTAACATCTCAGGTCAAGAGAATGTCTTAAATGACAATACTGTCCTTTGTCATATCTCATCAATATCGATCC
Source organism: Tanacetum coccineum (assembly GCA_026074375.1). Taxonomy (NCBI): domain Eukaryota; kingdom Viridiplantae; phylum Streptophyta; class Magnoliopsida; order Asterales; family Asteraceae; genus Tanacetum; species Tanacetum coccineum. Next base: position 3,836 of record BQNB010142571.1, on the reverse strand, counting down.
ACTGTTTGCAAATCAAGTTTTCTGCTAGCAACTTACTTGTCCTATGCCCATAAAATACTACTGTTGTTGTATAACTTTGCAGAATGGATATGGACCATTTAATTACATTTTTTACTACGCTACTTCTGGTTCATGATGCAATGATGTAATGTAGCCATTGAATTAGAGTTAAAAGTGATCAGATGTACATCGTAGTATAAGTTACTGTGAAACAAATTAATAAAATGTTTACTTTTCTGTTGAAATGATTGAGTTTTGTAAAAACTTTGTTCAGTGTGATCTATATTTATGGACCAACTAAGCAATGACTATATGTATACGCATTACGAATGAAAATTCTGTAGAGCGGCCATGACCACTCTCATGATGTAAGCTCAAACTTCTATTATCGATCAACTAGAAACATTTTAACATTGATCTATGTCTCTGTGATGAACGAGTAAACTAAATTAAATCGAGTAAAAGATAGTACGATTAAAAAAAATTACTACAGATTTTTTAATGTTTTTTAGTACCGAAACATAGATAGGAACAGTTGTGAGAATATTGTGACTGACAGCATGGTATGCTATGAATATGATTATGTACGGTGAAGCAGGGGAATAATTTTCCTACACCCCTTCCTTCCAGTATTTTTTACTTTTTCTTTCTTTGTTTTTTTGCAAAAAGTAACTAACTAATGAGTAATAAAATCCTGATATTGCATTTTCTCATAATCCATGAATTATTTTAACTTTTTTAGCTTGTGGGTTTGGGTCCATTAGGGTTTTGCTTATGTTTCCACTCTATATATTGTGGCTCAATAATAAATCATACCTACGGTTTTTTTTTTGATTTAGGGTTTGACGGGGATCCTTCCGAATCATCGACGAGTTGTCGATGACCGGGGGACAACTATTTTGTGAAGAAGGTTAGTGTTTTTGAGCGGAAGATACATGATTAGGGTTTAGGATCTTAATGGCTGATACCATGTAGGATGATAAAAAACCTAATGAGTTATGATTTATTATTGACCACTATTTATAGTGGTAAAACCCTAATACCCTAAAACTCTAATGGACCCAAACCCACAAGTCGGGCTTGAGCCTAATTATCCCGAATTATCCACTAATATTCTCAACATTAGGCAAAGAGTGAAATTTAAACTTACGTACAAGTTTTTAAAGACATCCTCCATACCACGTTAAGGGAAACAGGCCCTCATAAACATTTCTCGACACAGAGTATTTTTTTGTCCAAAAACAAATGTTTGACTTTGTATACTGTAATACAGTATTCTAAAATAAGTGTTCATTTGGTATTCCAATCAATCAAACTTTATTTTAGTGGTAGTGTTTATATTTGATTGGTAAAGATTATAATTAGTAGTAACAAAAATGTTAATTTATCTTACAAAATCTTTTTAGTAATTTTTTTACACACATGATTCTGACAAATGATGGAAATGACGGTTTAGATTTAAAGATACAATAAATGAAAAAAATGTAAATTATATGATTGTGTGTGTAAGATGATAAATAAGATGATTTTTAGGAGGCTTTAGCAATGCTCTTAGTAGTAATTCTTAAAACTTTGTAGAATATGAAATTGAATATTTATTTTAACAGACGAATGAAATAATTGGTTTCTTGACATAATGGTTAGTTTCTTAGATTGGTACATGTTAATATGATAGGGTAGATATGAAATTGCTCCTTGTTCAAGGATTACTTTCATATATCACACTACTTTCATTATTAATTTCATATATACCCAAAATATAAGTATTGAATGCATAATATACTATGATTTTAATGATGTTTGAGTATATATAAATTTCCATCCAAAAAGAAGGTAGATATTGATGACGTATAGTATGAACCAGCCCGGCCCACTCATACTATTATGGGCTTAGTAGCTGATAATAGGCCTTCGGCCCACCCATCGGGGTCACGGTCTCCTGGACCTACCGGCACGCTATCTGTGGTCGCGGTATCATCACAACTTATCTTTAAAAAAGGATAACCTAATTATATAAGAGATATGCTTTATTTATTCAATTCAGTTAGGATAATTCCGAATCCCTATGATATCGGCCGTGTCTTAGGCCGAAAGTTATGGAAACCCTAAGGATTATTTAGCCTATAAAAGGAAGGCAATTGTCATCACTACAGGTATATGGAAAAAACCCTAATTACATTCGATTACTCTCCAAAAGCTATACACTTACTCTCACACCGGAGTCCAATCGTTGTATTCGCTCCCACGATAAGATTAACGGTGTTTTCATTCCTTGTGTAGCAAGGTCCTTCAAACAAGTTCACTTGATACAAGAATAAGGCATTAGATACCCGAATAGCCGTCTATTCGGGCTAAACAAGACCCGACCTAACTTTTGTATCAACAACTTAGTGATTGAGGAATAATATTTTTAGATTAAGTTATAATAACTAAGACATAGAGGAAAAATCAAGATGACAACAAAAATGGCTATAACTAATGACGGAGCCAATAGAAGGGCTGACGGGTGTCGGTCCTCCCCAGAATCCCATTTCATTCTATAAAAAATTTTGTCCAAAGCCCAATTCTTAATTATTTGGTTCACAGCAGGGTAGGGATGAGCAGAAACCGCACCGCAAACCGCAAAAAACCACAAAAAACCGCAAAAAACCGAACTACAAAAATCGCACCACGACAAAAACCAGTGGATCGGTTTTAGGAAAAAAAAACCGCAAAATGCGATGCGGTTGTGGTTTTACTCATAAAACAGAACCACAAAACCCGCACCGCACCGCACAGAGATTAATAAAACCGAAAAATGGCATATTGATTATTTAAAACCGAAAAATGACACATTAATTATTTAATGTGTGTTAGTATGCTTCCACTGCATATTATCATTAATAAGATTTAAGTGATATGTGTGTTTACGTTAGATATATGCATTGTTATAACCGAAAAAACTAACATTGTAAACCAAAAACCGTAAAAACCCACATTAATTATATAAGTCATAAGTGATGGTGCGGTGCGGTTAAAACCCGCAAAAACCGCAAAAAACCCTCAAAACCGAAACCGCAAAATGTGGTGCGGTTCAGTTTTTATTTTTATAGAA
>BQNB010142570.1:0-17117 GCA_026074375.1 Tanacetum coccineum | reverse complement strand
CATAACCCACTGATTTATAAAACTAACCAATTAAGAGTTGTTTGTTCCGATAAAACAAAAGGGATTTCTTTCATGTTCATTCCCTATTTTATTTTTAGTTACCGAGTGGATTGAAATTTTTTCATCACAGTTAATATTCATTCGTGAATATAATAGATTAAGCATGAGATTTTATACTGCTTTTGATGCCACATGTTAGATTAATTGAATATATCCATGATCAATCTCATGTAATCATAAACAAGAACATCAAAGAGAGACTTACTTGATGATATAACCGACTGATGATTAGGGTTTGATGATGAAGCCATAACGTTAGGGTTCGTCGATTCCGGTAGTAAAGTCACAGATCCGATGGATGGATTTATCTCAAGTAATTGGTGTTTGATTGAGAGATTTTTCTTGAGTGACAAAATACAGGAAAAGAACGAAAAGAACCACGATCCCTAAATATATATTGTTATGACAATTATTTTTATCAAATAACTGTCAAATATTAGTTGGGGTAAATAATGTCATTAAGGCATAGTTGAGGGTCTAAATGGTCAAGCCCTCCGAATGAGACGTGAAAGAGCTCGGGGTGAGATGTTTTAAGATGCTTGAGAAGTTTTGTTAGAAGAATACCATATGGCATAAGTTTATCTTTTCTTTTCTTAATGTTATTCCTTCGATAGGCTAAAAGTAGGCTAGGTTGAATGGAGTCTCGTTGGCGATACAATAGAGCATTTATGCGCTACTTTCCGTGAGGTGTTCGGTTATTCCCACCAGGGAGAGGATGTTTTCTCTAATTAATATCTTCATTGGTTTAAGATAGGTGTATAGTTGCCGGATGAAGAGGATATCAGGATCAGGTTGATATTAAGGGATACTAAATAAGCTCTCTTGGGTGATTTCCATAATGATGGTAGATGGTCTTAGTAGAGGAGTGTAGTAAGGGTTATTACCTCGTTGTTCTTGAACTTTGGTGATAAAGCTTAAAGACAATTCTTCAGAGAAGAAGCAATGTCCTAAACACGATGGTCCTAAGTTGTTGTCGGATTCGCTAAAAGGTAATAACAATGAGGGTCCTTTTATGGCAAACATTATGGATATGGAGTGATTTGGATTTTCAAAAATGTTTAAATTACTCCAGAATTCAACCAAGAAGTGAGAGCTAACAACTCCATTGAGTTTGTAGAATTCTTGGAATCTTATTTTATTAAACATACGGTTAATATTATGGTGTAAGACATAGTTTGGATCAACAATCTTACCTTCATGTATCAAACGGTTTTCTAAGGTTTTGTAGACTTGTTTTTGTTGAGAGGTGATATTTGGTGTTCGAGATAGGATTGGCATGTATTTATCGGTTCTAACGTAGTCATTGATGTGAGAGTTCCACATTTTGAAAACTAAGCAAACAAAGAAATGATTTCAATAAACGAAAAAGACAAAATAAGCACAATGTTGTTCTAGTGTGTGCCTGTATGCAAACAGTGTGGAGTGCGGTTATCTCGACTTAAAAGAAAATAAATATTTAAGATAACCCAAACACTTCTTAATTTGATGTGGCCCGGATGAATAAGTCGAGCATTACATATTAGTTATGTACATTCTCAAATATTCACAAGACGAGTGTAATGATGATGAAAACATTTTTACTATGTATTAACAATGCACAAAAAATCAGTTTTCATGATTTTTCTAATCGTGAGAAGTTTTTCCAAAAAAATCGAATTTGGGGGTTTTGCAAAAGATTGATTTTATAACAATGCACTATGCAAATTTAACTAAGGGAAAACATAATTAGTTGTATAATGAATATCTTTATCCTAAAACTAACAAAATCATCAAAATACCCAAATTGATGTTATGTGGAAAATAAAACCATAAACACGAGATTGAAGAGATTAAAGATTGAAATCACTTACAATGGTGTTAAGAGATGACCTGGAATGATTTATTCATGACTAAATAGCCCTAGGAATGCTTGGAATTGAGTTGGAGATGAGCGGTGCCCTTTTTATATTTTGAATAAAGAAAAGAGGTTATTGTTGGGATTCTTGATTTGATGAGACAAAGTGAATAAAAAAATGAAACAAAAAGACTTAAATGCAAAAGAAGAATTCTTCAAAAGATGGAAGATTTTGAAGATTTCAGAAGATCTCATTAAGAAGATAAAGATACAGAAGATAATATTATATGTTAGGAAAATATTATTTGTTCTTATCTTTAGTAATTTGCTCTTATCATTTGTAAACCTAGATATCTCTAGTATATAAAGAGATATCAGGCATATGGTTTTAGGCATCCAGAAACATAGAGCTCTCCCAATGAGAGTCTAGAAAAAACGTGTAACGTGTGTGTGTGTACACGTTTAATTAGTAGTTAGATTAATAGTTAGTTAGTTAGTAGCTCCAAGGTATAGAATTGGGGCAAGGTGAAAACGTATGAGAATAAAAACCTTGTTTGATAATATACTGTTCTTTATATTCCGCTGCATATTTATATTATCTGTAAAACATATCCTAGATGGGCTTAAACGATATCCACAGTTATGTTTTTAGGGTTTTTTTTTACCCTTATGTGTCGTCTAGTCATACAGACCTACGGATCCCTTACAAAGGGATTCGTGGTACCTGTTTCCAGGGGTGTTTAAATTGTTGACTATTTCTTTTAAAGGAATGGTCAGGTAGAATCCACAGGATTCGAAGATCATTGGTCAAGGAAATAATACATATCTTAGTGGGCGGTGGATATACCCAGTCTCATGGTGTGTATATCCATTTCGTGAGGATAAACGGAACAACACGAGTTTCTTAAGTATACTTCTCGTGAGTACATTAACACTCATGGGTGTATAACTAGCATAGTTAGCTTTAAGATGACCATTTTAACATATGTAGCTAAAATGTTGGGTTTTATAGATTTTCGGATATGACATTTGATGTCTTGAGAATTTCGAATGAAATAACAAGTTGTCAATCTTACTTCTTAGGTTATTTATGGAAGATGTTCCATGAGTCCTAGTCCTAATCTAAGAAGGTTGAAAGGTTCACGTTTGAGGGACTTGGTTAAAATGTCGGCGATGTTATCTTCCGGGGAAACTTTCTTGATAGAAATATTTTCCTTTTAAACATTTTCCCGAAGGAAGTGGTGACGTATTTCGATATGATTGGTGCGAGCGTGTTGTACCGAGTTCTTACTTAAGTCAATCGCGACTTTGTTGTCGCATAGGATGTGAATATCGTTAAGCTTTATGTCGTAGTCGACGAGAGTTTGTTTCATCCATAATGCTTGTTGACATGCCGTCCCGACAGGTACGTATTCGACTTCGGTTGTTGAGATGGCGAGCTCCGTTTGCTTCTTCAAGAACCAAGATGTTAGACAACATCCGACAAACATGCACACTTCGCTTGTGCTTTTCCTATCTACACAATCAGTGGCGTGATCCGAGTCAGCATACACTATGGTTTATACTCCCATTCCTTTGGGATACCATAATCCTAGGTATGTACTATCTAAATATAATAAACTATTTTAACTATTATGTTTAGTGTATCCAGCCTTGTAGATATAGAGAAGCAATAATAAATAGTAGTAAGACAAGACAATAAATAAAGAATGGAAAGATCAAACCGATGCACGAGTGTTTATAGTGGTTTGGCTACGAGAACTCCTTTTCTCACCCTACTCCATTCTCCGAGTACCCAACTCGAGAGTTGCAATGCACTATGTCAACAAGCTCCTTCACCGGTGAAGAAACCTTACAACGTTGCTTACACTTTTTCCAGTATTAAGCTAAATACCGAGTTCTAGTTTGAAGTAGAACCAATCTAACGTCGCTTACACTTTTCCGGTACAAAGCTAAATACCGAGTTCTAGTTCGATGTAGATACAACCTAGATCTCAACGATCTCTCATTCTACAAAGGAGTATGGTGTATGAAACAATGAAATGAGTATGCTACTGAATATACAAAGATATAAGAGATATAAGTATGTATGAAGACAAGTGTCAATTATCTTGAGGCTTTGATGTCTTGTATGTGATGCGTTGATTAACTAGCAAGACAATGGTTAGTGAAGAATCACTCAATGCATAGACACTAAAGTGATGATCAAGGACTGAGATAATGAAAGAATATGCTAGATAGAATGTATGAACGAATGTGTGTAAAATGATTTCAAGTCACTTTTATTTATAGGCAAACTCAGAAAGCTACACGGAACCTACGGATCCCTTTAGAAGGGATCCGTCGTTCACCGCGAAAGGATCCGCGGGTCTGTCTGACAATCAGATTCGAAAATATTCTCACTCATGAAATTTAACCAAATCTTTCCGAAATCTTTTCATATATTTGAAAGTCAACCCTCTGAATTTAGAAAGATTTTGTGATGTCATGCATGAAGTAAAAAACAAAATGTGATTTTTGTTTTATAAAATATATTTAAATGAAATGTATATATACTTACTTAAAAACCTAAGTGATTTGTGTTTAAAAATATGCAAAGTGTAAGTTCACTTACTTAACAAAGATGAAATGTATAAGTAATCCTCAATTGGCTACTTACAAAAATATGTAAGTAACATTGTTAGATTACTTACAAAATAAACTATGCAAGTTAACTTTGTAACTTGCTAAAAATGTAAGTATACATTTTAGTATACTGTGTGAAAAAACTAAGTTCATTGATCATGACTCAAAGTGTTTAGACAATCACTATTCATACCTTTAGTGATTATGGCGACGATAAAATTTTACGTTTACCGTTTATTTATTTTAAACATTATGTAATACGATTTTATTTTTATCGTCAATAAAACTTAAAAGATCGTCAAATAGAAATAACGTTTTTACACGATTATTTTTATTAACATTGATCATGAGATGCATACTAGCTTTTATCATGTTAATGTTGTCTATTTAACATTTTCACTTATAGGAGATGGACGTGACGTGTGCTTTGATCTATGAATTGTTTATATTGGCCAGCTCATGTCATTTGGTTTTTGTCAAAATTTTACATGAAAACATTATTAAGACAAGTATTTTGAAAAACTTGCTAATATGAGTTTTAAAAATGTTTCTAAGCCAACATTTTTGAAATTTTAAGTGAAAATTTAAGTTATAAAAGAGTATTTTGATGATTAAACATTACTTATTTATATGATTTTTAAGTTTTAAACAATACTATTTTAGATTTATATGTAGTAAAATATAGACATGTTCGAAATTAAATCACATAAAGAATAAAGTATCTGCAACTCCGTATTTTAGTCATAAAAAGACAAGAACAATGAGACAAAACTGATGTTGTTGTAGTGCATCAAGTTAATTCGTGTATAATCTTTAGTAATTATATGCTCGTTTAACAAAGATATATTTTTGTATTGCCTACTAAACATAAAAGGAAAGGAATAAGTAAAAACGGATTAAATTTCTTGCCCCTTTGACAAGTGATACGCTCACATAAATTTTACATAATAAAATTCACATCATGAGTTGATAACCTCGTTTTTTCATTCCTATAGTTTCCCTCTCATTTTCTTTCTTTAGAAAAGGTGCAATATATTATAAAGCGAGCAAAAAACTAACGATAGTTACAAGAATTATAAAGAAGCAGGTTTTGAAGTCACGTTGTCCGCTTGGGACGAAGTTTGCTATTTTCCTATTAACGAACCTAAAAAAATGATAAATCAACTATAGAATCAACTAACATATCTCTTCTCGGTTTGTTGGCGTCAAAGATCAAAGCGTTCCTGAATTTCCAAAGAGACCAACTTGTTGTCAACATGATAACCTGAAGAATCGATCTTTAGGAACCCGTAAGATCAAAGCGTTCCTAATAACATTCAAACTTTATTGAGTGTTTTGAGGTGTTTCTACTTAGCTTCAGGCCTTAAAATTAATCTTCACAAAAGCAAATTGATAGGGATTGGTGTTAGCTCAAATGTTGTTGCAGCTGCAGCTTCTTTGATTGGCTGCTCTATTTTAACTGCTCCCATCAATTATCTTGGCGTGAAGGTTGGTAGCAACATGTCAAGAATTAACTCGTGGGACGATGTTATCTCTAAGGTTTCTTCGAGATTGTCTAAATGGAAGCTTAAACTCCTTTCTATAGGCGGCCGCCTTACCCTTTTAAAGTCGGTTCTTACCTCGATTCCGCTTTATCATATGTCTATATTCAAGGTTTCTTTGAGATTATCTAAATGGAAGCTAAAACTTCTTTCTATAGGTGGCCGTTTTACTCTTTAAAGTCGGTCCTCACCTCGATTCCGCTCTATCACATGTCCATCTTCAAGGTTCCAATAGGTGTGTTAAATTCTCTGGAATTTATTCGTCGAAATTTCTTTTATGGAGTTGATGGCTCAGATAGGAAGCTTGCTTGAATTAGCTGGAATACGGTTCTAGCCTCAAAAAAGAATGGTGGTCTTGGTGTCTCTATTTTTTTGCTCATAATCGCGCTCTCCCTTTTAAATGGGTTTGGAGATTTCTAACAGATGATTCGTCTTTGTGGACTCGTTTTATTAAAGCTATCTTTGGTAACAAAGGGGCTTTAGATACCCACAAGCTGATGCCTAGAAGATTTCCATGGCATGACGTTATTCATGCTATTCATTCGCTCCAAAGTAAAGGTATAGATCTTATAAATTTCATTCAAAAAAAGTCGGTAATGGTGTTGTGCCAGAGAAAAATGGGTCATCCCTCTTTGTCTCATTCATTTCGTAGGACGCTAAAGGTGTGTGGAGCAGGAAAATTATGGTTTACTTGCACGAAAGTGTTGATCTTGTGCTCCCAAATATATCAATAGATATTGGTTTGTCATTAAAGGCTCACAAGAGATTTTCGTTAAATCCTCTCGCATCTAATTGATAATACCATCTTGCCGAAAGCTGAAGTTTTCCAAATAGATGCTTAGACGTCTTCCCATCAAGGTAAATGTTCATGCTTGGAAGGTTTGCTTGGATAAATTACCTACTAGAGCTAATATTCGCTAGAGAGAATGGATATTCCCATCAATTGCTTGTTCCCTTTTGTGAATTCGGCTGTGGAAATCATTCGCACATATTTTTCGCTTGTCCCTTGGCTCGCCAAGTTTGGAGAAATTTATTTGTATTGGGTGGACTGAAGATTGCTTTTACTCATATAACGAGTGGCTCATCTGGATTGTCAATAATACCGTTTACACACAATGATGAAGGTGTTCCTTGAAGGTAATTTGTTTACGTGATGTGGTGGTAATTTGGCGCTATCATAAATCAATTGCTCTTGGAATTCTCAACCAAGGCTTCTCTCTTATCGGTGATGTAGTTCAATTTCTTATACGTGGTTGCTCTAGTCTATCAAGTGGAATGTTAAATAGAGTACTAGGTAACAAAACCCTAATTTTAGGGTATCTATAGTAAATTTATTACTGAGCTTCTTGCTAGTGTTTTAATAAAAATCTGTTGTTCAAAAAAAATAAACAACTCCATCCAATGAACCAAGTCAGGGATAGAATGTATATTTGGCGGAGTTATCACACCAAGGATAGACAAAAACCCAAATATCCAATGCAACAGAACATGCAATGATGATATGATCGATGGTTTCAACATGAGAGACACAAATGAGGCAAAGAGTAGAAGAATATCTATACATTGAGTGTTCAAATTAAAACGAGTATGAAGCCTATCCAAACGACACCTCCAAAAAAATATATTAATTTTCCAAGGAACAAATTTGAATGAGAAAATAAACAAGAAATATCATTATGTGTAAAAAATTGTCAACATAGCATTTCTCAATTTCTCTTGCGGACAAAACATGAAATCTATTCTAGGGGCATGTCATCTTATATATATTTTTCTTGTTAAGATTAAGATTATGATATAAAAGTAGAGCACAATATGTCATTTCATTTTCCATACTTTCTTGACTTATGCATAAAACCATATGAATTGCGTTACAGACTTACAGTGGGCTGGATTTCAAATGAAGATTTGTCATTCTAGAGTTCCACATAAAAAGTTGAGTACACACTGCTTAATCACTAACGAAAAGTCGGAGTAAAAATGGTTAGAATGTATGAAGCTCGATCGATACGAAGAATCACTACAAGAAATGTGTCATCTATTCACAATAAACCCTTCACGACTTCTAGAAAATGTAAAAAGATAGACTAGATCAAATTATAATTGATTTTTCATTGTCGCCAATACATTTTTGTTACAGGAGTGTAATATATTAATATGTACTTTGGATGTCAAGATGAAAATGAGATGTTCAAGTATCGACATTCGCCAATGCGTTGTGGTATTAAATATAAAAAAGTTAAGCCACGTACTACTCTGCATAGTGGAAGAGGTTCTGTAATGGACTAATGGGATACATATGCAACGATCCATGAGTGAACCTAAGTCAAAATTTTAATATAAATTAGTTAAGAAAACTTTAGTAAAAAAGTTTAATGCTCCGTATGTATTAGTTTAATTCTTAGTGAACCTACTTTACATGTTCACACTATATTTAACTATCAATTGATTTTTTTTATCGATTTTTTAAATAGAATTTATACATGTGATTGAAACAATGTTTTTATAATTTATGAAGATTAAAGTGGAAAAGATATGTTTTGTGACGAAGTAAAATATAAACAATAATTTATAAATAACTAATAGTTTTGAATGTTTAATGAGTATGTTTGTGTGTTTTACTATAAAACTAGTATGTGTGTTGTAACACGTACCTGCTAATTGAAGTTAGAATGAGACCAAAGGTCTCTGGTGTCTCATTCCTTGTGAGCATGATTCTCACCCCAAACACTCTATTCTTATCTAAAAGATAATGTGAGATAAAATTTTGCATGACCACCTAGTAAGCATGTAAGCAAGCAATTAAACAATTATGGATTTTAATGGTAATTTTTTCACTATCTCACAATATATTTCACACATACCTCCAGCGAGGCTTGAACCCACAACCTCTAGGTAAGTGGAAAACTCACATACCCAAGGATACCCTTGGTGGCCAACTCACTACTACACAAACAGGCACATGCAACGAAAATTCGCAACGGTAATGTTTCGTAGGAAATTTAAAACCGGTTACCCAACGAATAACCAACAACATTGGCAACGGAATACAAAAAGGTTCAAATCCGTTGAAAAAAAGAAAGTAATTTAATTTACATTTTTTTAGAATCTTCCCGTTACATTTCCGTTGCAATTGCATTTAATACTTTTCATTCTACCACACAATAAAAATCCTTTATCTTTGTTTCACCTACCTTTCCATTCTAATCAAACCATCTATGAAGATCTGTGCTAATGTTCAAATCAGGTTTATTATGTTTCGTCAAATACGACCAAAGATGTATACTCTTTGAATTCTTTTTTTTTCATTCTTTATGTGTTGAGGTTTTTCATGAGCTTCTAGACGTGTCTTTGTTGCTTTTGATAGATTCGCATTGGATTTCAATATCATTCAAATTCATTCGTTGGTTTCATAGTCGTTGATTCTTAATTTCGCCGTGCAAGGTTTTGTTGTTGAAGATTCATCTTGCAGTTACCGATGAAGTTTAGGTGAGGAGATTTGATTAAAACTGAATGAAGAATATAACTAACTTTTTTTTGGAACGGCAATTTATTCAAAAAGCTAGCAAGGAGCTAGAATTACAAAGTAACGAGATATGGGTTTTTTAGCCAATCATTCCAACCGAAAGAGGTTTTACAACGGTACTTGCACCAATAATACGACCTAGAAACAATATCATCAAAAATCATCGCCTTCATCGGTTTTTTGGAATCAAAAAGGAGCTTGTTCCGGTAAGCCCAAAGATGCCACCACAAAACATAAAAAACGCCTTCAAGGATAAGTTTGTGTTTGAGAGAAAGGCGCAATGATGCGATCCAAGAGTGTCAATCCTTATAGGAGTTAATCTCAGCATACGAAATATTCCACCATAGAGAAATTTTGTAAGCGAGTTGAGTAGCCAAGATACATGAGAAGAAAAGATGACTACTAGACTCAACGTCATGATCACATATAGGGCACAAAATAGAATCAATCGGCATACCACGTCTTGATAAGTTAAGCCTCGTTGGTAAAGCATCAAGCCTAACTTTCCATGAAGGCGACAATTTGTATATGAGATGTAAAAGGATTCATCAAGCTAAGGCTAAGTGTTATAGACTGGGGATCGGACCGAACCGACAAACTGTACCCAACCGAATGTATTTCGATTCGGTTTTTTGTCCACCGTTTTATTAATTTGCGGTCCTCGGTTAGGTCTTACGTACAACCGAACATTATGTTTTGTTAGACCGGCCAAACCGACAAACCGTACCGACCCAGACATGGAGCGAACATTTCGGTCCGGACCTCGGTCCGGTGTTTTGGGCGAAATCATTTTCGGTCTGGTTCGATGGTGCTCGATCCGATCTAGTTTTCGGATCGTGCTTAGGCTTAAATTAAGCATGTCAGTTTAGTTGTATGTTTTATTTCCCATTAGTCTTAACCCCATGAGAAGGTATTAGAGCTTGTAGTCGGAGTCTTATGTAGTTATGTGTTAAAAATAAATGAATGATTAAGTGGGCGACGTTAATCGTATATTTGGTTTCCATTAATTAGGTGAAGATCCTATGAAATATTAGTGAGCGTCTTATCCAGGGTAATGCTCACAAGTGTTGGCTTTCACTATGGATAAAGGGTTTCCCCGGTAAATTTTATTACGCCAAAAAACATTTAAGTACAAAGGATGAGGGTGTGCCCCACATCTCCGCCCGTTACATAGGTAAAACTACTTCCTTAAAGGAAGGTACACAAAATGACTAGACAAAAGAAACAAAAATTTATTTCTTCTTACGACCACGAACTCGGATATCCAGATTATCGCATATAGTTTGAAGCTCTTTAGGAAGATCCTAGCCTTCATACATATCATCGTATGGGTCGTCATCATAGTCACCATTTCCATAAGAATCCCTCCAATTTAGGGGGTTAAACGACCCCGAAAAAGTGTATAAAATGACACCTCATTAGAGACGTATGCAAAGAGTTCCTTATGCCTCGGCTATAGGATCTATTATGTATGCAGTAAGATGTACTAGACTTGAAATGGCGTTCGCGCAGAACCTATGTAGTCGATTTCAGCAAAATCCTGAAGAGTGTCACTGGGCTGTTGTTAAAACTATTCTTAAGTATCTAAGAAATACAAAAGACACGTTTCTTGTTTAATTGTGCAATCTCGAAAAGGAGCTTAGAGTTACTTACTATATTGATGTTGGAGTCGAGATCGGCAAAGATGATAGAACATCTCAAACGGGATATGTCTTCATACTTAATGGAGGAGCCGTAGACTGGATTAGTGCTAAGCAAAGCACTATAGTGATGTCTTCTATAAAAGCTAAGTACATATATGCTTCAGAAACTGCCATGGAAGCTGTTTGGATGAGAAAGTTTATTGATGGGCTTGGAATAGTTCCCACTAATAAAGAACCTATGAAGATGTTGTGCGACAATATTGGCGTCATCATCGCTAACGAACCAAACATCACGAGAGGTTATCAAATTGGGTGAGATTAGTCTTGTCAAAGTTCACATAGATGACCGTAGCTTATCCGTTTATAAAGACGATGCCTTTATCTAAGCATATTAAGCATGCTAGGAACATTGGACTTCGTCCTGCTAATAGTCTTATGTAAATCTGTGTTTTAGGATTTGGATAATGGGATGTAAAATAGTTGATATTTTTGCAATGAATTAATATACTTGGTATGATTGTTTTCATTTTACAATAACTGTGTCCTATATTTGCATGTTTAATTCATGAATGACTTATATCATTATAAGGTTGTCCAATGATACGGGAGTATTGTTGAATTAAGATAAATGTGAGCGATTAGTAATATCCTTGGAATATTAAAGGATGTGTCCGACAAACTCATATGCTATTCATTGGTGATGAATATTGGACTACCTCAACCTATGAAAACTCACTTTATGGATCAGCGTCATTAAGTGAATTCCACATGTGGTAGAGTTTTTACTCATCATCAGACTTAAAATGCAAGTAGGTCTTGCATGTGTGAATGATATTTCTTGATTCTAGTCAGTCGTTATCCTGAATAAGGTAGTTATAAAGGCTATTTTCAGAAGTGTTGTGAAGCAGAAGCACATGAATGACACGTGTAGTTAAAATAGAATTTGTTCCTCCACGTGTTTTTAGAGTTAGATACTACTAGGCTCCTCGTTTAGTTGATAAGATGTTTGCATGGTCGTGCCTAAAGTGTAGTCAAGATGAATCTTGTTATATTAGGTAATCTAATTCAATTTCAATAACGAGAAACAAAATAGTTAAATTATGGAATGACATTAGATCTATATCCTTTTTTAACAAGGTATATGTAACAAAAGGATGATCAAGAATAACACATATATATATATATATATATATATATATATATATATATATATAGTGAGACGTTTACGAAACTACACTAAGGTATTTCTGAGAGCATTAGTGTGTTGCTAGACGCTTACCAATGTTAGTATAGTATACTATATGATTATAACTTTCACAAGTGGAAGCTATAGGTAAGTGCTCATGTCATATCGGTATTTATACGGCTAAAGATACGTGAGCATATGAGGTCACACACGTTTACACTTAGATAATACTTTTATAGTATAAATATATATTGTATTATATTAAAGTCATATTTCACGAAATGACTTAACGGTCGTTAATCAAACCGTTAGATGATTTAATTAACTAAAGGCCTATAATTAACAAGTAATGGACTTGTGCAATTAAGAGATAGCCCAAACAAAATGGTAAACCCATGTAGGGTGGGGAGCGTTTGACCTAACAAGTAAAGATGTGGAGTCCGACTTGGTCATCAAGTTACGTATCCTATATAATGAATTGAGAATTCATTAATTTAGGTTAGTCTTGAATAACCAATTCACATACAAACTCTTCTCTTCTCCTCTTTTCTACTCTAGTAGATTGAACAAGGGTTTCCAAACCCTTAAGGGTGTCGATTTTATATAAGCAAGAAATAAGGGTTCGTTGCTTGATCGTGATAGTTAAGAACTAGCATTCAAGTATTATTGGTTAACGTGTAGTGTGGATACACATAGAGATCACCTCCTTTGGTGATTAGTATTTGTTTCATGGGGTTTCACTAAGAACACGAGGGTGGGTGTTTGCTCAATTATTACTCGAATCAAGAACTAAAAGGTTAGTACTTTATTGTTTATGTAGTTAATTAAATACGCCATACGCATTCCTTTGGGACATCAACGCTACGTATATTACAAGATAATACAGGTTATATGGATAACAAATCCCAACACTTAGGAACTGTGCAGTTAAACGTGCTCATGTGAAAGTAGTACTGGTTGGGGTGACATACCGGGAAGTCTTCACATGAGGCCACAAAAAGCAAACTAATCTATTGAGCTATGTGCAATGCAAACAAATATCAAGGTCGATGATATGCATGATTTTACAAGTGATGTAGTGGCAACGCTTGGCCTCGGTTGTAAAAGGTGTGGTTGCGCCACCTAACTTAAGACATTGAGTTTATGAGGGGGTGAGAGAGTATGTGTATCATAGGGATATACAACCACGATCGGGTGAATACAATGGAGATGCATATACAATGGAGATGCTTGGGACATACGTAATATCTTGGTCTTACTAGACACAACACATTTTATGGTCTACTGTGGGTAGAGTTCTTATGAATTGTGCAGTTAAGCGTGCTCACGTAAAAATAATTATTGTTTGGGTGACCTGTCAAAAAGTGTTCACATAAGGTCCACAAATAGGGATGGCAACGGGCGAGAAAAAACCCATAACCCATGGGTACTCACACGTAAATGGGCGGGTAATCCAGTTATTTTTAACCCGCGGGTGGGTTGTGGGTGAAAATTTATACCCATCGGTAGGTGGCGGGTGGGTAACGGGTAATGCATACCCATCATGGGTGTACCCATTTAAAAAACTCACGAGTGTACCCGTCTAAATACTAACAGGCATACCCCTAAACCCATTTGTGTTAAAATAAATTTTATTATACTACTTAAATATTTGTAAGGTTGTTGGTATATATTTGATAACTACTAAAATCTTTAAACTATACAATAAAATAACAGTTTCTTTGAGTTACAAGACTAAAAGATGAATATGAAAGATCAAACTTTCAAAGATATATACATGATATATCTCAGTACATGTATGTGATTTGGTGTAATAATGATTAATTTTTCTAGTTTTAGACATGTCATTAAGTATTTTGTGAACTTGATATTTAGAAAATTGATATGATGTCTTATTACCCAGTTTCATAGTTAGTTTACATAGCATAGTTTTATGATTTTGTTTCATTTCACAAACCCATGGGTTTACCCACATGCGATGGGTACCCATGGGCATGGGCATAGGTAAAAAGTTGTACCCATTGGTGGGTGACGGGCGGGTGGCGAGTGAGTAAAAAAACACGGGTTCGGGTGACGGGTTTGATAAACCCATACTCATTACCCGCGGGTGTCATTTTTATCCACGAAAACAAAGTCGTCGACTGCGGGCAAAGCAAACATTACTGTGATCTAAGTAGGCGGGATGTTGGCTTTATATACTAATAAGAATAGAAAAGTAGTAATAAAGAAAAGTGTACTTGAAGGAAAAAAATCAGAAAAAGAAAACTTACCGGACAAATGGAAACTTATTTTAGAAGAGAAAACGTATTTTAGTAGACAAAAACAATTCGAGTAATTAATTTTGTAATACTTCGCGATTTGTTACAATCAACTTGCAATATGTTAGTTTTTTGTGATTTTTCTTGTTTTTTAAGTTATCTCTAAATACGAAAAATCTTTCATTAAAAATGTCTTACGATATATTTGCAAATAACTATTAAAAAAATATTAGACAATGAACGTCAAACTAATAACCATAATAAGATACGCTTATATGTTGACATGTTGCTGGACCATTTTTTTATTATTATTTTGCATAATGAGATAAAAAAGCGATAGTGGTATAACTGGTATGAAATAGTGTTTATGCAACAAAAGGAACAACTCATAATTCACACATATAAAATGACGACGACTTTGTTTGTTCCTTAAAATGATTAATACAACAACAATACAATAGAAGGGTGTGCAATAGGTGTCGTCGTACAAAGCCTCCACTTAGAAAGGGGTCACATTTTTATTAGTTTTGCATATAACTATGTATATATTAAGCATATATGAGTCATATAATCTAAATTTATATACAATTTCTCTTTAGTTTACATGTATAATATGACCTCTTTTATTGCATAGGGCCACTGAAAATCACGAGACGGCCCTGAAAGTAAGTAAACTTGAAAACAAGTTGCATTTTAACTCACATGCAAATTTCCTTAGTAAAATATGATTCAGTGTGTTTACGAGGCTCGTCGACACCCGTGCGTTGCACCGGGCTTAGTCTGTGGGCAAAATTTGAGTTATGCAATGGTTGTAAGCTACTTTCTTCATTTGAGCACTGTAGGAAACACCTGTTGCACATAATTTTTATAAAACGCTTTAACTTTGAACAAAGTAATTTGTTGAGGATCAATGATATAGGCGTTCATACCCGTGCGTTGCACTAGACTTGTTTTTTGAAAAAAAATTAAACTTTTACTTATCTCAATCTTTATATATATAAGATAAGAAGATTAATATAAGATAACGGCTTGTTTACCATCTTGAGTATGTACTGTGTAAATGTGCAATTACAGTAAAACAATATGAAAAACTAAAACCTACCAAAGCGTCACATTTCCACAACTCTAAAATCGTCACACGACTTAATAGGATGGATAGACTCCTTTTGCACCCTACATAAGCCACAACTGATCTCAACCTACATCAGACCTTGGAATGCTAACTCTACACTTTCTCAATAGGTACTAAAGCTAAAGCGAAATGAAAATCCGTTCGCAAGCGCCCACGCCAAAGATCTTGGCGACTCAAGTGAACCTTTTGCTGAAAATCTAAACCATTCTGCAGTTTCATCCATTGCTGCTCGTGGTAACAAATTATCTTTTCTTCTATCTGTTTTTCAGTTATTTACCGTATGTTAGAAAGATTGAAGAAACATTTAAAAGTCAATTTTGGCGCAAACCACTTGAAAAGGGATCTAACTCGAATATGTAAGATACAATTCAGTATTTGCTAAATTTACATAAAACTATCCTGATGGATCATTAATCAAATTCAGTACCAATGCTACACTAAGCAATAAAATAATCGCATATAACTACTTGATAACATGCCAAAAAAAATCTATAAGTATCCCTAGAAAAAGGATGCTTTTAATTACGGATCCCTTACCGAGACTGCTGATACGCATAAGCAGTTTTCAAGAGCCTTAAGGATCGTTTATCCAAACTGAAGGGGTGTTTGGGTTACCTTGATTTTGGAGCTCATGAGCTTATTTGATCTTGAAGAACTCATAAGCCCCGGCCTATAAGTTAAGCTAATCCATAAGTTTGACTTAATAAGCTCATAAGCAGGAGGAATAAGTTAACCCACACACCACATGCTTATATAGGCAGCTTGAAATAGCTTATTTGAAACAACAATCAGAACAAAAACAAACAGTTTGAGGGTGTTGGTATGGTCTACCTAATCATTTGATTGCAAGTGAATAATTATTCGTCTACAAAAAAATTGGTAAAGGCTGTGAAATTATTATTTCTGGTTTTACATCTCTGTTGTTCATAGATTGGTTGAATAGCCATCAGATGGTTACTAACCATAGCCTTATCGGTGATAAAAGAGAAAATACAATATAACATAAGTAAATAACTGATGCTCGTCGTAAAGACTTGTACCGGGAATGGAGGTCGAATCAACATCTCTTTTAGATTTTACCTATCGTTTCTCCTTCACTGTAGCATCAAAATAGTAATGACATATAAGACGCATTTTAATGCATATAACTATACGAATACATCAACCAAATAGCATACTCCATCTTCACCCTTCATTAGGCCAGTTGAAACCGCGGCTACATGCTTCCAAACCTGCATCATAGATTGATATTTCACTTGAGCCTCATGATTATGTAGCTGAAAGGCATACCACAGCGAAAAAGATTGCAACTTTC
>BQNB010142569.1:0-17117 GCA_026074375.1 Tanacetum coccineum | reverse complement strand
TTTTGTAAAATTTTGTTGTGTAATATTTTTGGTGTAAGTAAAGTTTTTAAAAGGAAGTAAACTTGTGTTTATGTAAATTTGTAACTAGGATTCGGCTAAACGCGGGAACCAACGAGGATTATAAAGATAAAACTTTCGAGCCAACGAGGAAAAATATAAAAATTTTAACTTCTTAGAATATTTAAACGGATAACGATCATAAGCACGGCTCGCGAATTATTTAAAACGACGATTTTTACTAAATCGACATAAAGGCAAAACTCGATATTTATTTAAAATAAAAATTGAAATTAAGTCGAGATTTAATAGTGACCTTGAAAACGTGAAATGTCACAGCCTTCCCTCCATAACGGAGCACCGTCCCAGTGCTCGATTTGACTTATCCGTTCTTTGACCGCTTTTGAAAAGGTGAGGATATTTGCTCTTCATTTGATCCTCACGCTCCCATGTATACTCAGGTCCTCGAAGCGAGTTCCAACGGACCTTGACGATGGGTATACGGCTTTGCTTCAGTCGCTTCACCTCACGATACATTATTTCCATCGGTTCTTCAATAAAATGCAACTTGTCATCAAGTTGAATCTCATCAAGCGGGATGACAAGACTCTCATCCGACAAACACTTCTTCAAATTTGAGACATGAAAGGTGTTGTGAATCCCTTGAAGTTCTCTTGGCAACTCCAACTTATACGCTACAGGACCAACTCTTTCCAAGACATTGAATGGCCCAATATATCGTGGGCTCAACTTCCCACGCTTCCCAAAACGAATTACGCCCTTCCAAGGTTATACCTTGAGCATAACCTTATCTCCTACGTTAAATTCTAATGGTCTACGTCTCACGTCGGCGTAGCTTTTCTGATGGCTACGAGCGGTCAACATCCAATTTTTAATCTGCACTATCTTCTCAGTTGTCTCCCGTATCATTTCTGGACCTGTGAGTTGGCTATCTCTAACCTCACTCCAACAAATAGGTGACCTACATTTCCGCCCATAAAGTGCTTCAAATGGAGCGGCCTTAATACTTGCGTGATAACTATTGTTATATGAGAATTTGACTAATGGCAAATGTCGATCCCAACTACCTCCAAAATCAATCACGCAAGCTCGCAACATATCTTCCAACGTCTGTATTGTTCTCTCGCTTTGGCCATCCGTCTGCGGGTGATATGCAGTTCTCATGTCGAGTTGTGTTCCCAAGGCTCCTTGAAGTGACCGCCAAAATCTTGATGCAAACTTGCTGTCTCTGTCCGATATGATCGATATTGGCACTCCATGTCGACAGACAATTTATTTCAGGTATAGCTGAGTGAGCTTCTCCATACTGTCCGTCGTCTTTACTGGTAGAAAGTGTGCCGATTTGGTCAATCGGTCGACAATGACCCATATAGAGTCATACCCACTTGGAGTTCTTGGAAGTCCAACAATAAAATCCATGGTTATTCGCTCCCATTTCCAGACCGGAATTTCTGGTTGTTAAAGTAAACCATATGGATTTTGATGTTCAGCTTTAACCTTAGCACGGGTCAAGCACTTGCTAACATAGGTGGCGATATCAGCCTTCATGTTTGGCCACCAGTAAAGTTGCTTCAAGTCTTAATACATCTTGTCGGATCCTGGATGAATGGAGTATTTGGATTTATGGGATTCATGCATAATTAAATTTCTAAATCCTCCATATCGTGGCAGCCAAATACGCTTGTCAAAATATCTGGTTCCGTCGGAACGAACCTCAAATATCTGCTTGATTAATCTTCCTAAATTTTCTGCCTTCACATTCTTCTTTTTCATTGCTTCTAATTGCGCGTTACGGATTTGATCAGGTAGATTTGGGTGAATTGTCATTACCAATGCTCTAACCCTTATCGGTTCCTTTTCCTTTCGGCTCAAAGCGTCAGCCACCACATTTGCCTTACACGGATGGTAACGGATCTCGCAATCGTAATCGATCAAGAGTTCGATCCACCGGCGCTGCCTCATATTAAGTTCCTTCTGATCAAGGATGTATTGAAGGCTCTTATGATCCGTATAAACTACACACTTTGTTCCGTAGAGATAATGTCTCCATAATCTTAGTGCAAAAATCACGGCCCCTAGTTCTAAGTCATGGGTCGTGTAATTCTCCTCGTGAGTTCTTAATTGCCGGGAGGCATAAGCTATAACCTTTTCTCTTTGCATCAAAACAGCTCCAAAACCCTTAAGTGATGCATCGCAATACACAACGAAGTCTTTTGATCCTTCAGGCAATGCCAATATAGGTGCATAACACAGTTTCTGCTTAAACAATTCGAACGCTTCCTCTTCGTCCTTGCCCCATTCATACTTCTTATTCTTTTGGGTTAACTTGGTAAGAGGTTTGGAAATTAAAGAGAAACCTTCGATGAACCTCCGGTAATAACCGGCCAAACCCAGAAATTGCCTCACCTCAGTTGGTGTTATCGGCGTAGCCCAATTCTTGATTGCCTCAATCTTTGCAGGATCAACGTGAATGCCTTTACTATTGATCACATGACCGAGAAATTGCACAGATTCAATCCAAAAATCACACTTCGAGAATTTCGCGTATAATTTCTCTTTCTTTAGTAGTTACAGAATGGTCTTCAAGTGTTCCTTATGTTCATCTTTGCTCTTAGAGTAAATAAGTATATCATCGATAAACACGATCACGAACTTGTCGAGGTACGGTTTGCACACTTGATTCATTAGGTCCATGAACACCGCAGGCGCATTGGTTAAGCCGAACGACATCACTTGGAATTCATAATGACTGTATCTAGTTCTGAAGGCAGTAATGGGGATGTCTTCCTCTCTAATACGGAGTTGATGATACCCCGTTCGCAAGTCAATCTTCGAATACACACTTGAGCCCTGAAGTTGATCGAATAAATCATCGATTCTCGGGAGAGGATAACGATTTTTGACCGTCAACTTGTTTAGTTCGCGGTAGTCGATACACATTTGGAAAGTTCTGTCCTTTTTCTTTACGAATAGCATCGGCGCTCCCCATGGCGACGAGCTCGAGCGAATAAACCCTTTTTTTGATAACTCTTGCAATTGGTCCGCCAATTCCTTCATCTCGGATGGTGCCAATCGGTATGGGGCGCGCGCAACAAGTGCAGCACCCGGTACAAGTTCAATTTTAAATTCCACTTGCCGAGGTGGTGGGAGTCCCAGTAAGTCATCAAGAAACACCTTGGGAAAATCTCAAATCACGGGTACATCTTCCAAACGTTTCTCCTTTGGTTCTTTCTCGGTTACATGCGCTACAAACAACTGATGTCCTCTTTCGATGTATTTTCTGGCCTTAATGCAGGATATCACCTTCATTCGGGACGTACCACGGTCTCCCTCAACTATCAACGTCTTGTTCTTAACGGGTATATGCACTACCTTCTTGCCACATACGATAACGGAATCTTGATTAACTAACCAATCCATCCCAATAACTACATCAAAAGTTCCCAGCTCAATGGGCATAAGGTCAATTTTAAATAAGTGGTTTAATAAGTTCAGGGTACATCCTCTTAGGACAGTATTAGTACTAGCGACCCTTCCATCGGCCAATTCAACCTCATAACTAGTATCTAGTCTAACCGGATTAATGTCAATCAAGTGACTAAAACTAGTGTTTACGAAACTTTTGTTAGATCCTGAGTCAAATAACACAGTAGCATAACGATTGTTGAGTAGAAATGTACCCGTAACTACATTAGGTCCTTGCTGCTTGTTAGTATCTTTAATCACGTAAGCACGACCTCGAGCTTCCTCACCTTGTGGATCCTTTCTCTTCGGGCAATAGTTCCTTGTGTGCCCCTTTTCTCCACAATCATAACACGTCACGGTTGGTCGCGCATTAGCACCCGTAGCTATAGCTTTACCCTTGCAATCTCGTGCCATGTGGCCCGCCTTTCCACAATTGTTACATACTACCTTGCAATAACCAAAGTGATGCTTTCTATAACGATTACAGAGCGGTTTGTTTCCAGCATACCCACCTTGCTCACCAGGGGCGGTGGTCATCGCTCGCGCATTCCCCTGCCTCTGATTGTTCTGCTGGTTATGGCGGGTGTTGTCCCTATTGTTGTTTCTGTTATTACCGTTGTTACCACCCTGTGAACTTTCCCATTTTCTTTTATTGCCCTCGGCAATCCTTTTTATTCGAGCCTGAACCTTTTGCTCCATCAATGTGTGTGCCATGCGCACAGATTCATTCAGGCTTGTGGGTTTGGATCCAATAACTGTTCCTTTGATGTTGTCAGTCAATCCCCGGATATAAGCATCAATTTTCTTGCGTTCGGTCGGGACCATTTCCAGACATAGTTGAACTAGCTCATGAAAGCGTTGAGTGTAAGCAGATATGTCAAAATCCTTAACCTTCAAATTCCATAGTTCATGCTCCATTCGCTGAATTTCCTCAATAGGGCAAAACTCTTCTGTCATTAACCTTTTCATTTCAGTCCAACCGATCTGATTAGCAGCCTCTAATCCCCTAGTTGCAACTTGTGAATTCCACCATGTCAAGGCACGCCCTTGAAGTGTGGCAGCAGCAATTTTAACCTTTCTTGCTTCCGCACATTCACTAATCCCGAAAACCATTTCTGTTTTCTCAAACCACCTACTTAGCTCAACAGCTCCCTCGTGTCCATGGAAGACCGTAGGGTTACACTTCATAAATCCAGAAAATGTACACTCTCGAACAGTTGGCTCCCCACCTTGGCCCCCAGCTTCGTTAGCATTGCTTCCTTGTCCCCCTGTGTTTACCTGCCTTGCTCGCTCTGCCTCCACAACAGCATTGACTCTCTGAGTGACGAGTCACTCAATAACAGCTTGGCTTATTGCTTTTGGTGGCATGATTCTATCACAACACAAAGAAAGTCTCAATGAGTATTTATATAATGACATAATCACATCATATACAAACGAACCAATAATAACAACAATTACACAACATCAAGTAGTAAATCAAAAGATAGCCATTTTCATCATTCATCACCAAAAGAGCTAATACATAGTTGCATTGTTTCACAAAATGATACAAATCGTTACAACCAATGGCATCAATTCTACTAACTGAAAATCCAGTTTAGTGATTACAAAAAAAAAGATACTACTAATGAAACTAAACTACTAAGAGTCACGAGGTGAAGATCCTTGTGGCTCAGATGGTGAAGTCTCCTCATGAGTAGGTGGATCATCGTTATCAGTAGCAGGAGCAATGGCGGCATCACATGTGGCAACATACGGATCCATGGGATCGTTATGAGTAACAGGAACCCTTAGAGCACTAGGTAGAACATATAGTGCCTCTTGATAATGTAGATGTGATGGTAGATGTTTCTAAACCTCAATAGACCAACCCCTCAAATTGTGGTAATGCCATGTCGCACGATCAAGCTCCCTCCAAGTGGCTATAGTACGGTTCTCACTGCAATCAAACATCATCCTCAGTCATTTGTTCTCTGCACGCACATCATCCTCCTCAATCTGTCAAACCCTGCGATAAAATGCATCCAGATCACTCCTAATGTGACTCGGAGTGAGATCCTAAGGGTCATGACTAACAGCGGCAGAAGATGATGATGATCCTGTCCAAACCTAAGTGTTGGCAAAGAGTCTAGTAAGGGGTGCTAGTCTTCCAGTGCCAACGGTAGCAGCCTCAGCCTCAGGCTCATGATCAGCAGGAATATGAGGTGGTGGTATAGGTGCAACCTCAGCCTCGGCCTCAGCCTCAGTCTCCTCAAACTCAATCTTGGACTCGGAGTCAGATGCAGGTGGCGGAGGGTTAAGTGGGCCCGCCCCCTGATAAGGAAGCATATACTCTGGGCCATCCCATTCTTCATCGGCATCCACATCTATTTCCTCTTCTTCTTCTTCCATTTTTGGATCTTCCTCCTCTTCCATTTATGGGTCTTCCTCCTCTTCAATCCAACCGTTCATATTGTTTGGTGCAGCCTCTGCAGCTAGTGCGACCTCGTTATGGTTAGGGGGTAGGTTTGCCATGATGATCTGCCATTTGCCCAAAAATAAAATAGAAATTACTATATGAATAATAATTTATATGAATATGCGGATGCATGGCGATGCTTCAAGAATGCATATGATGGTCAATAAATAATATGAATATGCACAATAATATTAGTTACATATAAAAATTACATTTTGCAATTTTAAATAAACAATCTTTGATGCTTCGCGGATATGCATATCAATCGGTATATATATACATATCAATTACATATAATAATATTTATTATATGAATACTCAATAGTAATGCACCCAAAATGTGCATTAATACTCGAATAGAAACTATGATCATGAATAACACAAGGGCTTCGAGGAGTCTTAGCGCGCATAAAAAGGGTTATAGTTTAGGTAAAAAAATTTTTTGACCTAGTTCTCTATAACCTGTAGCTCTTGATACCAATCTTTAACACCCCCAAATTTCACGCAGCGGAATATACAACATTGGGTGTTAATTCATAGTACAATTGCACAAGGATATAGAAAACGACTCGAAAAGAGGCGTTTAAAAACATTGTTTCATTTAAAGAAGTTTCATAGTAATTAAACATACGTCCCACAGGATCGTTACCAAATTCATAACCTAAGTTTTCCAAAACATGGATGATTAGTTTGATAAAATGGAACAAAATACAAGTTCTTTAAAACTTTAGCGCAGACTCCTCGTACACAGCATCCTTCACCCTTGATTTCCTGAGATAAACATGCTTAAAAAGTCAACAAAAATGTTGAGTGAATCCATAGAGTTTGTAAGAGATAAAAGAGAACACAAGTTTTTGTTCATCGTGTGACTTGTTGTACGGACAAGCCATTAATCAAGTTTCTATTGCAATAAGCTCATGGACACGTGCTTAACGTTAACAAATTCTTGTATGTAAATCAGTTGAATCTCTCATAACTAGTATTATTGCCTTATTACCTAAATTCTAAATACAAATTGTCGTTGACTGGGTGCTCGAAAGGATTCGATTCATACCCCGGGACAGGGCTGTCAAACCCAATAGATCTATTTATTTGTACTAGCGCTCACCTAATATAGGCAATTAACAATTCATGATGTTAGGGTATTTTGGCAATAGCTACTCATGCAATTAATCTCATATTCGAGTCCAGCATACCATAAAGTTACTTGTGTTCAGTTTATAAAACAAGCATGTATTCATCCCCGCGGGGTTTTTTAAATTACAAATTTAAAAGTTTAAAGGCGAGACTATGAACTCACCTTAGTCAAGTTCGGATAATAGATTCAACAACGAACGAACAATAATGATACGCCTCAACCACGACCTATAATATATTGGTCCGTGATCAGTAGAAATAAAGGTCTAGTGTAAAATGCATAAATTGCATAAGTAAATAAATATAGTTACGACACACATATATATAATTACATATTATGGAATCCACATGAACACCCTAAGTTTTTATTAATTAAGACGCTTATAATAATTGTATTTCTCTCGGTATTAATTCACGACGCTTTTCCGAAAAGTTTCTATTTTTGGCAGGTTACTATTTTAGGAAAGTTTTTATTTTTAGCAGGTTTATATTTTAGGAAAGTTTCTATTTTTAGAAAATTTCTATTTTTGGAAAGTCCATTTATGGTAAGATATGAATTACCGATTAATAGAATGTTAAGTTTCCGACAACTCCCGACACGCCAATAATATATATATACTTATCCATATTTCCTTGTTTACCTTATGACTATATACATAATTACATATATAAAGTTTCTATTTATAGACTTACTATTTTTAGATGTAACCGAAACGTACCCAATAATATATATATTGCCTAATTATTTCCGTTAATATTTCATACGCTCAAACGGACTCCAAAACGCTCTAATTCCCAATTTTTATCAAAATTCAGCAACCAACCCATCTTTTATAAGTTTTTAACTTTTATTATATTTTTGCAAATTCTGACCCGTTTCAAAAACGACCCATTAGAACACATTTTCACATCTCGGACTCTAAAGTACCTTGACGTAAAACGACGTTCCGGACAACTTTTTAGTTTTGGCCGAGACCCGGAAATCGACAGAAATGGACGAAAATGCCCCTGCATCAGGTCTGATGCAGTTTGTACAAAATGAAAAACCCCGGTTTTGCCTTAGCTTTTAGACCCATTTTTACTTGATTTTAGACTCAACCGACCTCGCGGGACATTAAAACGGCAATCCGAACAACTTTCGTGTTTTGGCTGAAGGCCGAAACAGACTAGAAAGTGACGAAAATACCCCTTCAAAATTCTGTCTGCAACCATTTATACCCAAAAAACTAAAATTTTAACAAATTTTTTCCTAGATTCAAATTGCCGTAAAAACTTCGTTTTTAGGAGTTATAAGGCGATCCATACATGGAAACGATCGTCTTGGCAAGCTCTACCATATTCTGAAACAAGTTTTTAACTTTATCATTTTTACGACATCAAAATGTGGGCTTTAGTTTTCTACAGAAAATTATCCGTTTCAAACCTTAACCAAACGCTATTTTCACCACACCACAACTTCACAAATACACTTAACTAGCCCATCTCCAT
The DNA here is from genome assembly GCA_026074375.1 of Tanacetum coccineum. Taxonomy (NCBI): domain Eukaryota; kingdom Viridiplantae; phylum Streptophyta; class Magnoliopsida; order Asterales; family Asteraceae; genus Tanacetum; species Tanacetum coccineum. Next base: position 8,548 of record BQNB010142569.1, on the reverse strand, counting down.
CCTCTATCATAACCACAATTATTCAACATCTCAAAAACCAAATTAACATCATTCTAGTGGATTCCAAAATATATAAAAATATAAACATATGCATTGTTCATAAAAAAATAATATCAAAGAGGGTTTTAGAGGGCTCACAATCACTAGTAATTAGCAAGAAAATAATCGACACGAATCCCTCCTTGTTCCTTGGTGTTAGCCGAACCCAAACACACCCTTAATTACCAAACCTTATGATCTTTAGCAACCAAAATTTTGCATAGACACTAGTCTTCAATCTCTTAACTTAATCTTCACCCCAAAACTTCAAGAAACTAGAAAAATAAAGATTTTAATAAATCTTTTGCATGGTGATTTTTCTTGTTGGGTTGATGAGGATTAATGTAGGGTTAATGTTGTTGATTGTAGGAGTGTATAATAGTGATTAGGAGTAGTAGAAAAATTTTGATGGTGGATTATTGATGTTGTTTTGGTTCGACAGGAAGAAAGAAAGAGATAAGCAGGATTTTTTTTTGATGTCTATGAGTTTATTTGTTATAGAATGGGTTAATGTATAAGTTGGGCATGCAAACCTAATCATAACAAAGTATTGGTACAGATTTTTGGTGAGTTTTGGTTGGGCCTTAGGGGGTGGCGCCAATAGGGCTTAGGATTCATGGGTTTATATATATATTTTTTTGTAAAAATTTGTTGTATTATTTTGTAGTATTATTTTTTTAGTGTAAGTATAAATTTAACAAAGGTATACTAAAGGATTAGGTAAATTTTTCAACAAGGATTCGGCTAACGCGGGAAACAACGAGGATTATAAAAATAAATTTTTCGAGCCAACAAGGAAAAATATAGAATTTCGTCTTCTTGGAATATTTAAACAGATATCGATCATAAGCACGGCTCGCGAATTATTTAAAACGAAGATTTTTACTAAATCGACAAAAAGGCATAACTCGATATTTATTTAAAAATAAAAATTGAAATTTAGTCGGGATTTAATATTGACCTCGAAAATGCGAAATGTCACATAAAGACAACCCTGCTATTTGGTCAAGAAAACTCGATGACGCTCTGTGGGCTTTTCGCACTGCTTACAAAACACCTACCGGTACCACACCATACAAGCTTATATATGGAAAAAATTGTCACTTGCCATTTGAAATTGAACACCGTGCATACTGGGCTTTGAAAAACTGCAACCCTGATCTTATCGCTGTTGGTGAGAAAAGAATGTTTCAGTTGCATGAGTTAGATGAACTTAGACACCAAGCCTATGAAAACTCTCGTTTATACAAGGCAAGAACCAAAGTCTGGCACGATAGAAAGTTAAGAATGAGAAAAGAAGTCAAACAAGGAAATAAAGTCCTACTCTTTCACTCAAAGTACAAATTTAAACAACCGGAACTCAGATCTCGATGGTTAGGACCTTATATAGTGAAACATCAGTATCCATCCGGATATGTTGAACTTTATGGAAAAGATGGAAAAACGTTCATAGTAAATGGCCATCGACTCAAACTTTATCATGAAGAAAAAGATAATGACCCAAGGGATGCAGTAACTCCTTTTTCCCCAAAAGAATGACTCTCGAAGTACGAGTCCAGCTAACGACTCTCTAAAAATTAAGCGCTTCTCGAGAGGCAACCCGTGCCTTACTTAAGTGTGGAGGAGTCCCTCCTCTATTCTTCTACTAATATCTTTTATTATCTTAAAAAAACAACAACTAAAATATTTTCTTTTTGTGTGCTTTTGTTTGTTTACTCTTATGCAGGTAATTTAGCTTAAAGATATGGAAAATTATGAAGTTTTCTCAAGAATAGCTCTCAGCTATACATTTTCTTATGCCTCGGGAAGTATATTTTTCCTTTAATTTTCCCTATTTTATCTCTATTATCAGCTATCACTTTGAGGGAAAAAATACTCTCTTCCTCCCTCCTTTCTCTTGTTCGAACCGGCCAAACCACCACCACCACTATTCCGGTCAAATCTACGACATGCAATTAAATCCGTTTACATATTATTAATCCTTATTTCAAGAGCTACAAATCCCACTATTAAAATCCAACATGCAATAAGATTTAGAGAAGTTAGATTTTTGGTGTGTTCTTGAACTTTTCGTGTATAAATGGGTGTTTAAAAGAGCTAGATTAGTGTTCTTGAAGATTGATTGCGTTGAAAAAGGTTTTGTTTGTTTGGTTTTGGTGTTCGTCCGATTTCAAAATGCAAGGGGGAACCATAGTTGATTTTTCTTATAAGCATAGTGAGCTTCTAGTTATATTTTTGTGTTGATTAAATTGATTATATTGCGTGTTATATGATTATTTCTATAAGATTTAAGTGCGGAAATTATTGAAAGCGTATTTGGTTATTAACCAAAGTTTGATGATTTTGGTATGATTAAATATGATAGTTAAGCATGTTTTGATATTCGGATTATGTCAAAAATGTCATTTTAATAGGTTTTGGGTTGACCAAGTTTGACCCAAAAGTTTAACTTACTCGTAGCGAGTCGAAAAATTTTTGAAAGTTATTTTTGATAATGAAAAGTGATAGTGTTCGCCTTTAGCTATGTTTCGCTAGGTGGATCGTCACGTAACTCTTAATAATGAACGTTTTACGGCCGAGTCAAGTTTGGTTATTTTTGGGGTAAAAAGTCAACTACGAAGTTTGACTTTTGAAAGTCAAACTTACGTAAACTTTTGAATATAGTCTATAATGAGTAAAGTGTTTATAATGTTAGTTACTTGATAACGAAATATGAAGTTCGGATTATATTATCCTTACTTTCGGTAACTTTCTAAAAATGGAAATTTTGTGGAAAAGTGTTGTGATATTGTTAGTGCGTCAAAGTGAAATATTTGGCATCGCACTTGGAGATTATAGTATATGATTGTATGTACGCAATGTATGTATTATATGAATTATTTTACTTTTAGTCACGTACCGCTATATATGCATTATATAGGTCGCGGTTAAGACGTGAAGCTATTTGCGCTTGTTGATTTGATTGAATTGGATCTTTTGCTTAAGGTGATTTCATAGCCTCGCATTTAAATATTTTGATTATTTTTAAACCCGCTAGGGGGATACATGTTTGTTTTATAAAATCGAACATATATGATTTTATGGTATGCTGGACCCGAATGTGAGATTGTTTACGCATAAGTAGCTATTGTCGAAGTCCCTTATTTAATAAATCGTTAATCGCCTTGTGAGGTGAACGCTAATGCATTAAATATATCTATTGGGTTTGACAACCCTGTCCGGGGTATGAATCCTTGTGAACACCCTGTCAAACGGACATTTTGTATTTAGAAGTAATATGTATATGCCAATAATACCTTGTTTGGGGCACATTAACATATGAAATGACATATATATTGTTAACGTTCGGTGTCATGAGCTTATTGCGTGAAAGAAAAGAGATTGTTATACATTGTATTCGTTGTAATGTTTTCCCGAGAACTAATTATGTGTTCAAAGATTTTTACTTATTGGTTATTTTAAACTCTATGAATTTCAATCAACATTGTTGTTGACGTTTTAAACATGTTTTATCCCAGGTAACCAAGGATGAAGGCAATAATGGCGTGGAGGTGTCGTGCGTGTGATGGATTTGGTGAAAGATTACTTGTGTGTTCCTTGTCTTTCAAAAACAATGTCTTAAGTTGTTCTAAAACAATGTCTTTATTTTGAAACAATAGTTTTTCAAATGTTGTAATGGTTGTGGTTGCGATTCTGTCTGGACGTAAACGCGTTTTACTCTGATTAATAATGGAACACATGTTTGTTAAACGTCTCATTTGGGTCGTTTTCTATTGTCTTGGTGAATGGTGCTATTTAGTAACACCCAATTGCTAATTCCGCTGCGCAATCTAAAGTCTTTTAAGTTGGGGGTGTTACAAAGTGGTATAAAGAGCCTAAGGTTATAGAGAACTAGGTCGAGTCTTTTTTAAAACCTAAACTATAACGCTTCTACACGCACACCAAGACTTCTCGTTGCCATTGGTTACATATAGAAAGAAAAGATATATTTACGTATGTGTTGTATGTATAAATAGTTATGTATAGGTATATTTATGCATGTGTTGGATACATAATGTGTTATGTATTGGAACATTTATGCATGTGTTGTATTCATAGAATGGCATGTGATTATATAATAATTATTATTATGTGTATGTTTAGAGTGTAATTGAGGTATATATTGAACGAGAATGTCACGATTTGTGAATTTTTATTTGTTGTGCATTTATGCGAACTGTTATTTTGGGTAATAGTGTTCCAATAAGAATAAGAAGTGATACGTTATTGAATAAGTATTATATGATGTTTTCTAGATTATCATGGTGAACGTAATTCATCCTGATCATGTGGATGATGTACCCGTTGTTGAGCCGAATCAACACGATGATGTTCCTATTATTCCTGAGCCTGTCTTAGTGGATAAAGACGAGGACCCAGAAGAGGAAGAATTTAAGGAAGAAGAAGAACCTCAAGAAGAAGAAGAAGACGATATAGAAGTCGATATCGAGGAAGATGAGAATGAGTCGGAGTTGACATATCCTTATGAAGAGGTGGATCCTCTTAACCCTCTGCCATCTGCTTATGAGTCAGAGCCTGAGGATGTGATTGCGGTTGAGGACACGATTGAGTCCGAGTATGAGACTGTTCCTGCTAGTGTCTATGAGGTAGGTGAGTTGTTTACTGCCCCTTTCCTTTGAGATAACAGTGATGGTCTATTGCCTGGTCTCATGAGGAGGGACATTAACTCTTTTTTTAGTCAGATGGCTTCTCTTTTAAGACGATTGTGTGGTCGCGAGACGGCGCATGCATTGGTCAGAAAGAAAGGAAAAGCAAAGGACGAGTATTATGGTAAGTTGATTTTGGATTTGGGTAATGAAGTGTGTTCTAGTGTGGAGCAAGGAATAGCTGCAATAGAAAAGCTGGTTGAAAAGCTTGGTAATGCTGAAGAAAAAGCTGAGTGTAAGAAATTAAAGAAGGAACTTGAAGAAGCAAGGTTTAGTAACACATTCTTTCGTATGCAGAACGAATGAGTCGAGAGAGATCTCTATTGGACTAGAGTTCGAGCTCATGAGTTCTATCAAGAGATGATTCGTAGGGGATTTGTGTTTGAAGAAAGACCGAATGAAGCTATCAATGTTCCGATTGAAGATGTAAAGAGTCCTTCATCTGAGCCGAGAGAATCTCCTCATGATTCTTAGTAGTTTGGTTTCAATTGTGGTATCTTTATTGTGTAATCACTAAACTGAATTCTCAGTTAGTAGAATTAGTGCTATTGGTTGTAACGATTTGTATCATTTCATGAAACAATACAACTATGTATTAACTCTTTTGTGATGAAAAATAAATGTCTATCTTTTGATTACTACTTGATGTTGTGTGACTATTGCTGTGATTGATTTGTCATTGTACCATGTTATGAGTATATCATGTTATGAATGCTTATTAGATTGTTTTCTATGTGACGTGACAGAATCATGCCTCCAAAGTCTACACCTTTGACTTAAGCTGCCATTCGTCGAATGATCAAGGAAAGTGTCGATGCTGCTATCGCTGCTGAGCGGGCTAGACATGCGAATGCTGGAAATGATGCTAGAGGATCTGGACCAGCTAGGGGTCAAGATGCCGCACCTGTTGTTCATGAGTGCACTTTTGCTGGGTTTATGAAGTGCAATACTACTGTTTTTCACAATACTGAAGGAGCTATCGAGTTACGAAGATGGTTTAAGAAAATTAAGAGTTTTTTAGAATCAGTGAATGTGCAGAGGGTAAGAAGGTTAAGTTTGATGTTGTAACACTGCAAGGACCTGCTTTGACTTGGTGGAATGCTAAGGTTGCAACCATGGGTTTGGAGACTGTAAACCAAATGCCTTGGACTGAAATGAAGCAATTGATGACTTCAGAGTTTTGTCCAATATAAGAACTTCAAAGAATGGAGCACAAACTGTGGAACCTGAAGGTCAAGGAGTATAACATTGTTGCTTATGTGTCCAAGGGTGGTTGAGCCAGAAAGCGTGAAGGTTGATGCTTACATCCGAGGATTGACTGATAACATCAAGGGTGAAGTTACTTCTTCTAAGCCTGCTAACCTGAACGAAGCTGTGCGTATGGCTCATAAGTTGATGGAACAGAAATCACACGCTAGAGATGAAAGAATTTTGGAAGGAAAGAAGCAAAAGTGGGAGAGCTTTCAAAGTAGGAATAGTAGTGGTAAGAGCAATCATAAGGACAACTCACGCTAAACTTCGCAGAATAACCAAAAGCAAGGGAACGCGCGAGCTATGATTATTGCTCCTACTGATGGAAACGTGTCTTATGGATCACTTCCTGTGTGTAAACATTGTTTTACTCGCCATGTTGGTCCATGTATTATCAAGTGCCACAAGTGTGGAAAGGTTGGGCACAAGGCAAGGTACTGCAAGAAGAAGAGTGTTTCCATGGCTGCTAATGCTCAGCCCATTCCGACTTGTTATGATTGTGGTGTGCAAGGTCATACTAGGAACCGATGCCTAAAGAAAGTTAAGCAAGAGGAAGTTGGAGAAGTTCGTGGTCGAGCTTATGCTATTAGGGAAGCTGAGTCACAAGGTCCGAATGTAGTTACTGGTACGTTTCTGCTCATTAACCGCTATGCTTCTATTTTATTCGATTCGGGTTCCGATAGGAGTTTTGTGGATACTAGATTTAGTTCCATGCTTAATATCGAACCGGTTAAAATAAGAACTAGTTATGAGGTAGAATTAGCTGATGGAAGGGTAGTTAGTACGAACACTGTCTTGAAAGGTTGCACTTTGAATTTAGTGAACCATATTTTTAAAATCGATCTTATGCCGATTGAGCTTGGTACATTTGACGTCATAATCGGTATGGATTGGCTTGTCAATCACGATGCCATTATCGTCTGTTGCGAGAAAGTTGTTCGTATACCATACAGAAACAAGATGTTGATAGTCAAAATTGACAAAGGTGTGTCTCGACTAAAGGTCGTATCTTATATTAAAGCCCGTAAGTATGTCGAGCGTGGTTGTCATTTGTTTTTGGCACACGTGACGGAGAAGGAATCGAAGGAGAAATGATTGGAAGACGTGCCTGTAATTCGTGACTTTCCTAAGGTGTTTCCTGAGGAGTTGCCAGGACTACCACCGCCGAGGCAAGTATAGTTTCGAATTCATCTAGTACCGGGGGCTGCACCTGTTGCGCGTGCACCCTATAGATTGGCACCGTTTGAGATGAGAGAGTTGTTGGTACAATTGCAAGAGCTGCTAGAGAAAGGATTTATTCGTCTGAGTTCATCACCGTGGGGAGCACTGGTGTTGTTTGCGAAGAAGAAATATGGATCTTTTAGAATGTGTATAGATTACCACGAGTTGAACAAGTTCACTGTCAAGAATCGTTATCCTCTCCCGAGAATCGATAATTTATTTGACCAACTGTAAGGTTCTAGCGTGTATTCTAAGATCGATCTGCGATCAGGATATCACCAGTTACACATTAAGGAAGAGGACATTCCAATTACATCATTTAAAACTCGGTATGGTTACTTTGAGTTCCAAGTGATGCCGTTCGGATTGACTAATACGTCTGCTGTGTTTATGCACTTGATGAATCGAGTATGCAAGCCATATCTTGATAAGTTCGTCATAGTGTTCATTGATGATATTTTGGTTTATTCCAAGGACGAATAAGAGCACGGAAAGCATTTAAAGATTATTTTGGAGCTGCTTAAGAAAGAAAGATTGTACGCTAAGTTTTCAAAGTGCGATTTTTTGCTAGATTCGATACAATTTCTTGGTCATGTGATTGATCGTAGTGGTGTTCATGTTGATCCTGCCAAGATCGAAGCCATTAAGAATTGGGCTGCACCAATGACGCCAACGGAGGTGAGGTAATTTCTTGGATTGACTGGTTACTATCGGAGGTTTATTGAAGATTTTTCTTTGATTTCTAAGCCACTAACAAAGTTGACTCAGAAAGATAAGAAATACGAGTGGGGAAAAGAAGAAGAGGAAGCTTTTCAGACATTGAAGCAGAAGTTGTGTAGTGCACCGATCTTAGCGTTGCCCGAGGGAACGAAAGATTTTGTGGTGTATTGCGATGCGTCACTTAAAGGTTATGGAACCGTGTTGATGCAAAGAGAGAAGGTGATAGCATATGATTCTTGCTAAGACCTACAAGTTAAGCCATAACTTTTTGAAAAATTAAATCTAACTTTTAAAAACTGTTTTCCTATTGACCTTAAGAGAAACTAAAGCTAATTCAAGTGTTTTGCACTAAAATATTTGACTATATGAGGTCAAACTTACTTAAACCAAACACCCCTTTATGTGATTGACAGATTTGATTAAGCTTGGATTTTCAAATCCAACATCTAAACCTATGATTCCAGTTAATAAATAGTTTATACTAACCTCATTAAACATGATCTAACAACAGATTAAGCTGGATTAAACAGATTTTTTTTTTGGTTTTTATGAATTTTATAACAAGAGAATGCAAAACAAAGATCTAAGAGACTTAAGCTAAAAACAGATGC
>BQNB010142567.1:0-17117 GCA_026074375.1 Tanacetum coccineum | reverse complement strand
GAACCTTTATTTGTGGTTTTCTTATGTTCTTCTTATATGTTCAAAATCCATACATCCTCGTGTTGTGTTTTAATTTTTGAATGATTATAAAACAAGATTTCATAAATAACGATACTACCTTGTTTCACTAGTTAAATATTATGTTCTTAGTGAGATGAGAATCAGAGATGCAACAATAGAAATGAAGGGATTAGGTTGGTCTTAGGTGTGGTTTTTTTGTGGATTAGTTGTGAATGGAGATTAGGCTAGAATAGGTACTTTTGTGAAGTTTGGGTGAATTTTGGTTGCGTTTTTGACAAAAAGTGCTTGATGATCTGAAATTGTTTTGAGGTTTTGGTGTCGGACCTAAAAATGTTTTCTATTAGGCGTAAAGTAGTTATTTGAAGAAGCTGTTTCGAATAAATAGTTTTTCATATATCACACTTTAAAAATGGATTTAAAAAGACCAAGTTATGGTCAAATGAAACTTTAAACATTTTTTGGCAAAATCAAATGAATAGTTGCTGATATGAATAGTAAAACGGGTTTTCGGACACTTTCGGACATTTTTTGACCTTTTAAACATTAGCGAAACATATAGTAACATTTATATATTGATTGGTATTGATTAAAGACGTCGTTAACATATTTTGGGAAAAGCGAGAAAGTTACTAAAATTAGTAAGTTTGGTAAGAATTTAGCGAAACGGACATAGAAGTTATGCAATTAAGGCTAGTTAGTGCGTTTTGAATTATGGAAACTTAACAAATGTAGGGGACGGTATTAACGTCCCGAAACTAAAAACTTTCCTAAAATAGAAACTTTCTAAAAATAGTAATTTTTGGTTAAACGCCGAAACTTAACGAAAAACTATATGATTTCATTTCATCATGTTTTGTTAAACCAACTAAAGCAAACACACAAGGATGTATTTTGGTGATGAACATATTGTGCAATTCTTGGCATACTTTCCGTGTTTCTGAGACGCGTTATTATTCTAGGTCGCGGCTAGATTTCTATATCACCTTTTACTTGCGTGATTATCATTTGCTTATTTTGCTAAGGTGAGTTCATAGCCCCATGTTTTACTACTTTTACTTTACTATTTTGGGGTGAGAAACATTGCTTGTTTTCAAACTATGGACACAGTTACTTTACGTTTCCTTTTCCTGATTACGTGTTGCCTAAGTAGCGAATATACCACTAATGCCCGAATTATCATGAACCGTCAATTGCTTAACCGACTGACTGGTTAAGTGAGCGCGAATGTTGTAAATAGATCTATTGGGAGTAATTATCCCTATCCGGGTAAGTAGCGCTTACTAGATTCGGAGGTCCCGAACAAACGGATATATACCATGTCGGAATGTCAATAGGTGATCTTGGTCAGATACCTTTAGGGCGTGGAATACTATTTGGCATATAAAATGCTTCCTTTTAAATTGAGCTTCGGTGTCATGAGCTTAGTGCAACAGTAAATACATTCTTTTTATGTGAAGTTGTATCTGTTATAACTGTCACGTGCGTACTGTGAACTTGTGGTCCACTTTTAATACTAAATTCAAACCTATGAATTCACTCAACTTTATGTTGACCGTTTTAGCATGTTTTTCTCAGGTGCTTAGCTGTGGATGTCTTTGCTTGCTATTTGGTGTCGCTATGCATTGGGCCGATTTTCAAGAAATGCTATTATCTACTGTTTAAACATCGTTGTCAATTTCTAAAACTTTTATTCGCTTCCGCATATTATCTTTAAACTTATGTCAAACTTTAACTATTTTAATTAATGCAACGATGTTGAATTTTCAAACGTACCCTTAGAGGTCGTTCTTTGTATCTTGTGTGATGTGTATTATGATGTCACGCCCCCGGACACGTGTATTTTGTAACATCCGAGAATTTTTGAAATTTTGAATGACGATTTCAATCTTTGACTTTTAGGGTCTGGCTTGACTTATAAGAACGACCATCTAAAGCACGTTTTCATTACTCGGACTCTAAAGCAATTTGATGTGAAATGATATTCCAGACAACTTTTCAGTTTTGACCGAGACCCGAAAACAGTCAGAAAGTGACTGAAATGCCCTCTCAAGGTTTAGAAACGAGAAAATAATTATGTTATATTTAATTAACACTTTTTATTAAATAAAAATATTTAATAAATTAGTTATCATTTTATTCGAAAACGTTTGTTGATAACGCGAGAATACATGTTAAAAGTTTATTTCTAGTTTTACTTTCGGACGAGACGTAACCGGTTCACTAAACAAATAACGAATATTTTTATAAATGTTATGAAAATATTTATGAAATACTATCAAATGAATACTCATTTTTATCAGAAAAATGATTTGGAAAACAATGGCGCAAGTTTCGTGCGTTGAATCATCCGTTAAGTCGCCCAAACGTGTCCCGAACCAATATTCTATAAAAGTTTCCCAAAAGTTACACTTTTGGCCCTTGTGAAAATATTACGAAACTAACCCCCATCTATTTATAACTTGTCACAATTAATTATAACTTTTAAAACATTTATATAAATATCAAAAGTTTATATTTTATTTACATTTCCATCTTTATACACACACACATATATTACTCTATCTCCCTCTCAATCCGGCAGCCCCTCCCCCACCGCCGGATTCCGGCCACCACCACGCCGCCGCCGCCGAAAAAGTTTTTCGGCGGACTTTTCCGGCCAAGTTCCAAAAGACTCCCCATCACCCGATTACTCAACCCACTACCCACGCGCTTCATCGCGCTTGCCATCCCAACCGCCACTGCCACCCCTCCGCTGCTGCCTCCCCACTCACCACCACTACATCCACCACCCCACTGCCTTTCATCATCATCATTCTCACGTCACCCTCATCATCATAACCAACACCACCACAGCGGGTGCGGTTGGTTTCAAGAAAAAGAAAATAAACGTAGAGGGATGTGTGTCTATGTGGTTTTGCACCACAGGGATGCGTCGGGTTCGGGTTAGCCCCAACAAGGGTGCGTTGGGATTTATGGCAGCAGCTAGGCTGCGTGTGGTTTGTTAACAGCAGCTAGGGGTGTTTGTTTTTTTTGTTATTAACAAGATTAGGGTGCGTTTGGTTCGGTTATAAAAACCACGCAGCGGGTGCGTTCGGTTTGACAGAAAACCCAAAAAGGGTGCGTCCGTTTTGTGAGTCACCACGAGGGTGTGTTTGTTGGCTGTGGTTTCACCACAGTTAGGGTGCGTGTGGCTCGACGGAAAAACCAACCAGGGTGCGTTGGTTTGAATTATAAAGAAAAGGGTGCGGGTGGGCTTGGTTATTAACAATAAGGGTGTGTTTGGGGTCCGAGTCAGCAGTTAGGGTGCGTTTGGCTTAACAGCCACGCACAAGGGTGCGTTTGATTGTGTGGTCAGCCGAAGGGGCTGTTTGGTTTAGGACAGATTTAGGTGGTTTGGTTTTGTGGGTTAACAACCGACGACGGGGTGTCGGGTTAGGCTGTGGGACAGCCGGGGCGTCGGGTTGTTTGGTCGGGTTTGGTTTGCAACGGAAATGGGTGCGTTTGTTATTGTGACACCGAAACGGGTGCGTTTGATTGTGTTGACACCGAAAAAGGGTGCGTTTAATTTAAAAGTATTCGATTATTTCGTTTATATTATCGATAAAATGTATATGTGATGAAATCTGTTTAAACTTGCGACGTCTAAATAAAATGTGATATTAATATTTAAAACGGGATTGATAATAATGTATAAGCGATACTAGATATAGTTTAGACGAGTTTTGAACTAAAAACGGACTTTGGCGCGTTTTTGTAACGGTACATTGTGAGCAGAAAACGAAACATGAGATTCGGGATTCGAGACTTTGAAAATTAGGACTTTGTTTTACAAAATTAACACAAATTATATTTTTACGGACGTTTTGATATAAAACGGGACTTTTAAATCCAAATAACGAAGAAACTGGAGTGTAATCGAAATATATACTTTAGTAGAAAATAAGTTAATTTTTAATATATATTAAAAATGGCAGATTTATTAATTAAACGATTTGGGCACTTTCGAGTCCGTTTCAGCCTTCCGGCGAAACACGAAAGTTGTTCGTAATGACATTTTACTTTGCCGCGAGGATTGTCTGTCTTAAAAATTAAGACATAGCGGGTCAAAACTAAAGGTCGGTTGATCTATTATTTCAATTAATTATATTTAAGACCACTGTTCGGTTCTAAAAACGGAAGGTCTAAAAATAGTAACTTTCGGTAAATATTCGACATAAGCTATGATTGGACGGAAAATAGTATATATTCATATAATATACTAAGGGTTAAGGTTTAAAGACGCGCAAGTGGATTTCTCATCACATGTATATATGTATGTATACATATAAAAATATGTATGATTTCGTGGTAACGATGTACGCATCGTTGGTCGTATTTATTACGTGTTATAATCGAACGACATAATTATAGGTCGTGGTCGAGATCGTTGCAGATTCAGTTGTGATTTAATTGGATTAATTGATCGTGGTCTTTAATCAATGTGAGTTCATAGCCTCGCTTTTCAATCTTTTGAATGTTTTATAACCCGCGAGGGGGATACATGCTTGTCTACAAATTCTTATACTTACTCGGTTATCTTATAACAATGTGATTGTTTTAAAGGATATTGTGAGTTTATAGCCCCACGTTTTACTCGTTTTACATATATTTGGGGTGAGAACATGCTTGTTTACAAATGCATTTACATGATTGATTACAAATTGGTTTACATACTTATTTGCATAGCTCGCTATGGGATACATTATTTGACTTCATTTTTGGTCACAAATGCATACTTTACATTTGAAATGATTTCGGATTAGCTTAGGCTGATTGAACTGATAACAACAAAATTACTGCCCGGGTGTTCTTGGAGGGGACACCGGTAACGGGAGTAATGACAATCGCCCGTTCGGGTGACTAGCTTATCCCTGGGAACGATCGTAGGTACCATGTCGGTTTACCGATTTGATTGGCGCCTGCGGGGCCAACAATCATTACTGCCCGGGTGTTCTTGGAGTCAATGCTGAGGGTGTCCAGGTGGGGGCATCCGGTGTAGGCACACGTAAAGTAATTCAATGTTGAGGGTGTCCAGGTAGGGGCATCCGGTGTAGGCACACGTAAAATAATTCAATGCTGAGGGTGTCCAAGTGGGGGCACCAGTGTAGGCACATGTAAAGTAATTCAATGCTGAGGGTGTCCAGGTGGGGACATCCGGTGTAAGCACATGGCTATTATTTCTGTTAGCGCATCAGTTTCATGAGCTTAGAGTAATCGTAATCATTGTTTTATACTCGCACGGATATTTACTGTGCCTTGAATAAAGTGGCAATACATACTTGAAACATTTTGGTGACATTAAATTGGTCATGCATTCTTTATAAATATTTGAGATAAGATTGGTACTTTTGGTAGCATTAAATTGATCATGTATTCTTTATAAATCTTTAGGATAAGATTGGTACTTTTGGTGGCATAAAATGTGTCGTGCATTCTTTATAAATCTTTGGGATTTTTACATGGTACTGTGATGACACAGTGGACAAATACATTCATTTGAAACTTACATTCATATTTAAACTAACCTATGAACTCACCAACTTTATGTTGACCGTTTTAAGCATGTTTTTCTCAGGTGATATATATACTTGGCTTACTTGAAGTGTATTGGAGTCTATACATTCAAGTTTTTCATGGTGATGCAATTATGGGACAAATGTTATATCAATTTCAAGGAAATCAACGAGATTATTTTTCAAACGACACATTTAGAGGTCGTTCTCTTGTATCTAGCGCTGTGTATTATGAAGTAATTTTAGGCTCTTAATTCAGTAAGATTAAGTTTCGTATAGCTTAATACTGTTAGGTCTTAAATTTTCACTTTCTAGCTTGATTTGCATTATATTGTTGCTTGTCAAAAGTCCTTCAAAAAGATAAAAAGCAAAACAGAAAACCTAGGAATTTTTAGGTCTTAATTTGTTAATTAGCTTATGAATCTAGATTTTATAGCTTATATTGATAGATATAAGTAGTTTAATAAGTCCTTAAAGTTTTAGAGTCTAGTTTAGCTTTTTAAGGTTTTTAGCTTATTTAGATTTTGTGCTATTTTGCTTAATACCTGAGTTTGCTTAATTCATGCTTAATTTCAGTAGCTTAAGAGGACCTCTAGCTTAGATTTCTTTGCATTTTTAGATTAAGCACATCTTAAGCTGTTTAGAACACTTTTCCTTTTTCATTTTGAGCTTAAAATGAGCTTGTTACAAGCTTTTAAGTAAAAATAAGCCCAAACCCTTACTTACTGTAACAGCTTATTGAGAAGCTCTTTTAGAGCTTATCTTTGAGTTTCATCCCATAGTGCTTTTGTTAAAGTTGATCTCCCCAGTTTATTCTACAACTTTGGTCTTTTGAGTTTTGAATTTTAAGCTGTTTTTAACTTCACCTTATTTTAAGGCTTATTTGGACTTAGTTTGTTGTCGGGGTAGGAACTCAGGGACCATTCTTGTAATTTTTCTGTTTTAGTTGTTACTTAGTTAATCCTTGCCCGTTAAATGTTTTAGCCCCGTTAGTCCTTAAGTCTTTAACACAGTATTCTAAGTAGGTTTTTAATTAGTTTTATATTTTGAATTATTAATTAGGGTTAGGTTTTAATTAGTTTAATTAAACTTTTATAAAAAGATAAAAATTAGGGCTTTTATTTTTAGAAAGTTTCTGCAATTTTTCTTTAATTAGTGTAATTTTTATAAAATTTTTAGGACTTTATTTTTAAGAGTTTTATTATTTTTGATTAGTTTAAATTTTAGAAAAATCATATCTTTTAATCTAAAAAGCCAAAAATAGTAATTTCTTTTTCCTAAAATTTCCTTTGTTACTTATTTTTCTTAGGAAAAATATAATTTCAATTAATTTCTTATTTTTTATTTTTAGGATGATAATAGTTTTAATTAATATAATTCATAAAAATATAGAAAAATGTTTTTCTTTCTTCCTAAAGTTGCTTTTGTTGCTATTTAGGTTTAGAATTTAGTTTGCCTTTTTAGGGTTTAATTTTAAGTTTACTTATTATTAGTCGCGGTTTTATTTGCTTTACGTATTAGATTTATATGTCATTTTAGATGTTGCTTTCGTTATAACACCCATTTGTATATTCAAATTAATTCGGACAATAAAAAGGATTCAAATTTCACTAGGTAGTTGGGAAAAGACCTGGTTGTTATATTTGCCCGGTTTCAATATACGTCATTATATATTTATATATAAATTTTTTTTTTTTGAGGGGGGGGGGGAGTGATTTTGGTCAAAGGGTACGTTGGTAATTGTGTCTTAATTAATCTTTTAAAATATTATATTATATATATATATTTTATTGTGTATAAAACTACCAATCAGTTTTTGGCGCCGCTGCCGGGGACTAGTGTTTAAGATTCCTACGTTTTGTGTTTGTTGATTTGGTTTGAAGATCCTTTCACCCTCGAAAGTTTCATTTTTGTTTTATAATTCCAAAATCAAAAAAAATCATAAAATATTAAAAGTAAAAAAATATTTTCATTTTCTTTTTAGTATAAGTAAAAGATATAAAAAAAAATCAAAAATATAAAAAATCTTCCTTTTTAATTAAGAAATAAAAATCACCAATTGGTAAAAATACCAAAATATATATTTTAACGGAGGTGTTATCATTTCAATTTCGGTGAGTTTGTTGGTTTCCCAAATCGAAACTCAAGATTTAACACTTGCCATTTGTATCTCTACGAAGTAAGGTTCACTTGCATTGCCATTTTCAAGAGCACCGTGAAATGTGATTATTTGGTTTTAAGCTCATTTTTTCGTGGTAACGTTATAATTCATTGTAAAAAAAAATTAGTGTAACAGTTATTTTGCTTTTGGATTTTTAGTTTTTCTTATTATGCGCACTCGTTCGCAATCTCGAAGAGTCTTGAGAACAACTAACTCTTTCGGGTAGTTCGAAAATTTTGAAACCAATTGTGAACAAATCGGTTGTTCCACTGGCCGATAAAATTCGAACGACTGGCCCAAAAGTTACAAGACCCATGAAGGGTATGAGGTGCTCAAGTTGTTCACCGATCAATGCTTAATAATTTCGAGCTTAAACAACGCTTTAATCAATCTTGAGCAAAGCAATAGTTTACGGGTAGACAAGACCCCACATCACTTCGATTTTTTAACAAGGTCCTCTTCAACGTATTAGAACCTCCCGAAGTTTTACCGACACTTCGGTAAAGCTTTTGCTTTTCCTTCTCTCTAGACGGTGAGCCGAAGATGGTAGACGGAACTTCCTAGAATCATTTCACATGGGAGACTTGTTTCAAAATTCATAAACCCATTTTTTCCCCCTTCAAAAAACTTACTTCGTAATGGAGGTCATTACTTATTACCAAAAAGCCAACGACACCTTTAACGAAGCATGGGAAGTTTTTTTAAAGGACTCCTTCGGTACATTGCTCTCACCATGGTCTCGGAGCTACACCAACTCGATATTTTCCAATTCTTTGACTTCAAACGATCAAGATTGCTCTTAGATTCCGCCGCGGGTGGCCAAATTTTTTAGACAAGATGCCTCAAGTGGATTTAGCGATTATTGAAAGCAAGTCAAAGTTCGTTACTCAAGGAGTCGTGCTAATGATTCCAGAGTGAGTCGGATTCTCCGTTTTCTCATTTTTCACCTTCTAATTAATTCTTTCGATATGCAACAAATCAGCCACTTCTCTTGACGATAAGATGATATTAAGATGAAAAATGATGAATGGAAATGAAAAGCTTTAGTTGGTACTCTCCCGCAGCCGTTTCAAAGCGTGGTGGCAGAGAAGTATGTGTCAACGTGTGGATCCAATCATCATTTAAACCATTGTCCGTTAACTGAGGTGGAAACAACGGATTTTCCCGTTCTTCATGACAACATCCAACAATTTCAAACAACACACAGCCTGTTTAGTAATTTTCTCCAAAGAACCAACATTCCAATTTGGCAAGCCAATGAAACCGCCGGGTCTTCAAATCAACAAGGTCCAAAAACAACCAAAAGCCTTCTCAAGGAAAACAATTTCAATTCAAAATCAAAAACGTGAAAACAATTTAACCTAAACCATCCAAATCATCAAGGTTCAAGTTTTTTTCACCACAACCAATCACCACCGGGTTATCAAGTTACACATATCAGACTCCGACACACCAAATTCATAGGTGTTTCGAAAAACCGGATTTTGAAAATTACGTCAGGCAACATTCAGTGTTGATATAAAAAAATAATGTTCAAATCAGGGTCACAAATTTGCAGAATCACAAATGGCTATTGTCACGGGTTGTGACAAAGTCTTATGTAATACTTTCAAAAAATACAGCCTTCTACTTCAAATACGGTTACTCTTCCAAGTCAAACCAGAGACTAATCTCGCAGCAAATTTTGCTAATCACACAAGAAGCGGTTAAGACTTTGGATAGAACCTTCGAACTCTCTTGGTCCTACCAGCCGTTACTCTCAATTCCAAAAAAAGAACCGAACAAACTCGGAGACTCAACGGATAAAAGTTGCAAAATCAAATTTGGAAGAATACCGGCACATGTCCCATACCGGGGGGATAGAGATTCCATTTTCATTGAAATTCAAAACCAAAAGCAACGAAAACGTTAATCTTTGATCCTAATCTAAGTGTATCATTAAAACTTCCATAACCGAGAGGCATGAAAGTTAGACGAGAACGATAAACCAAGTGTCAAACATAGCCGTGTTTTTTAAAGATGTTCAAACAACTCCGTTTAGAGATTAGATTGAAAGATGCTCTTGTCGAAATGCCAAAGTTCAACAAATGGTTAAGCTCGTTGCTAAGGAACAAAGAGAAGCTTGAGGAGATCGCTATCACAACTATGAATGCTGAATGTTCCGCTATCATTATGAACAAAGTCCCCGAAAAGCTCGAAGATCCGGGAAAATTTCTTATCCCATGTGCTTTACAAGAACTCAATAGGATGTGCTTTAGGATTCAGTGGCGCTAGCCATTAACATTTTACTCATTTTATCTACAACGAAAACATGAGTTGAAGCTCTGACTCTATCGTATGACACTTCGGAGCTTGCCAATCGTTCGATTACTCACCCAATGGGCATAGCAGAGGATGTTGTAGTTAGAGTAGATGGTTTCACTTTTCTTGCGGATTTTGTGGTGGTTAATTTTGAGCCCGATCCTAGAGTACCTATTATTCTAGGAAGACCCTTCCTTCGCACTGCAAAAGCTCTCATTGATTTGTACGAGGAAAAATTGACTTTAAGAGTAGGAAAGGATGAACTTGTTTATTATGCTGATAAATCTGAGAAAAACAAGGAAAAGAATTTTGTTAATACCATTTCTATAATCGATTTCTCAAAAGACGATCCGTTTAGTGGCAGTACCACTAATACTCTTCCTCCTGGTTCTTCTCCGATGAAGACTAGTGATAATTTCGAGAAGTTCGCCGATGAACTTGCTCCTCTTGATTCGTTACCACCGGGTAATGATGATTCGACTCTTAAGAAAGATTTTCATGAAGTAAATTTTCAAGTTTACTCAAATCCTCTTTTCGAATTCGATGATAATTTCAAATCTAGCAAAGTGAATCCTCTCTTTGAAGAGAACGATAAGGATGCCGAGATTAAGTCTTCTTCTTCCTTTACACTTACTTCACCGGAAGAAAGTGAATTTGAAGCTTATCTTGAAATAGATTCGATTCCAAGAGAATTGATTCTTACCCCCTCCCTCCCACCCTATGATTGAAATTTAGTCAGCAATCCTACTTCCCTACTCTCACCGGAGAGAGGTTTGTTCATGGAAATCGTCCCGCTGTTCTTCTCGTGATTCCGATTTGTGTGGAAAATGATGACTCAAATTGCGATAAGGAAAAAGATAATTTGTCTCTTGCTTAGCAACTTACTTTCCATCAACAGCCAAAACTTCTTTTGTCCTCCAGAAAGAAGTTGAAGAAATCAAGGAAAAAGAAGACAAAGTTTCAAGTGATGTTCCAATCAAGACCATTGTCATGCCAATTAGAATCATTTTTGATAATTCGATTGATTTTAATGATCATGTTTCCAAACCAAAGGATTTTAAAAAGGACTTAACCGTTTCATTTGATTCCTCCGAATCAAGTATTTTACCATCTCCTTTGTTAGATTCTGACTCGCCTTTCACTGCGGAGTTGTCGGTTAGTGTTACCTTGAGTTCTCTCGGAAATGAGGACAAAGTATTCAATCCAGGTATCCTAGTTTATCATGCCATTCATGATAAAAATCTTATAACAATGGAGGAGACTTTAAAAGAGAACATTTCCTCCGGGACTCTTTTAGTTTTCAAAGAACTATCATTTCTTCTACCTCCACCAGAACCACCAGATGAATGTTTGAATTTTGAGCCCATTTTGGTTATGAAGAATGTTGTGCTTAATGAAGCCTTCTACCAAAGCAATGTTGAAGATGTCAATTCATTCACAATTATCATTTGGATTTTTCTTCCATATTTCCCTTACACAGAGGAATCACCTTTGATTTTCTCCTTTAGGAGTGAAAATTTTGTTTTTGACCCCGGCATCGTCACGTTTCATAAGCCAGTGGTATGTTCAATGAAAGTTTTCTATTTGCTCTCCCTAAGGACAAATTAATTCAGGGATCGAGTCGAGCTTGCGACTCGGTGACCAAAAACAAGCCGCTTCGTGGGAGTTCACCCCATGCTTATCCTTTCTATTTTCTTTCTATTTTCTATTATCTAATGTGTTGTGTTGAGAGAGGCTTGTACTCTTTCCGATTTCTCGATGTTTGTTGCTTGTTTGTTGTGATTTTTGTAGGATCGAACCAACAAATTCTTTGAAGCCTCTCGTGTCCGGTTGATTTGTCCCGTTCTACTCGAGCTTCTCATCCTTTGTGTGAAATTAGTTTGGGGAGATCCGATATCCTTTCATCTTATCGATTCACGTTTATCTTTGCATACTTCATAAACGGCTTAGATTTTCGTAGAGACCCAACTTTAAACATTGAGGACAATGTTTCGTTTTAGTTTGGGGAAGGGAATCTATCGATTTGATGTTACTTGCTTATTGTTTTGTTCTCACGTACCCGTTTTCCCACAAAAATAGCAAAAATTTTAAATTTTTAAGTTCTTATTTGCCATATTATTTAAAATAAATAAATAAATAAAAAATAAAAAATGAAAAATATATATATATATATATATATATATATAATAAGTGTTAAGACAAAAAAAATATAGTTGAGTTCTAGCTTTCTTCCTTAACAATTAATGATGATAGTTTGTGCTAGTCTCATGTAGACTTTAAACATGCTAGACTTGAATCATTAGTAAATGAAGACTTGTGCTAATCTCAAGTAGATTTTAAATATGCCGAGTTGGATTTTATATAGGCTAAGTATTTGTGAATTTCTTTTGCAAAGAATAAGAAATGATAGTGTTGTTTACGAATAAGGATGTTAAACAAAGTTTATTTGGAAAACTTAAAGGCTTATAAGAATAACTTGTGGTTTTTCTTCCCCGAAGTTCTTAAAAATAAGTTTATAAGTGTTCTCTTTTAATTTTTATAAATTAAGTTTTACTCTTAAAAGTCTAATCAACATATATTAGAAAAAAGCTTTATTCGATTGAAGTCGACATCATTGGTAATAAGAATTTAGTTTCAAGTAATAACTTTGGTTTACATAAAACGAAATATTCTATTTGCAAAAAATAAAGTGTAAAATTTACAAAAAAAAAAATAATTAAAAATGTAGTTGTGAATAAAAAAGATGCAAGTTAAATCCTTAGTGTTAATAATTAATATACAAACTCATCGCAATAAAGTACATGCATTTGTCGGTCGCTCCCGGGTGACATCGAAAGAAAGGTGGAGTGTTGTAATATATAAAGGGTGGATCATAATAAGTACACAGCTCTTGTCAGGAGGTGCGTGGGCCGATGTTCCGTCCGAAAGAACATGATACCAATTCCTCGCCCAATAATGTAAATAGAAAGATATATGTTGCAAAGTTAGAAAAATAAATAGTATAAGTTTCATTTTTCGAAATACAGGGGGGCACACACCCCGGGGGGGGGGGGGGGGGGGGGGGGGGGGGGGGGGGGGGGGGGGGCACCCCCCCCCAAAGGAATCTTTTGAACTAAGGTTTGTAAAAGTCTACAAGCTTTCATCGAAGTTCATACGTTTCGATTAGTATTCTCCGGATGAGTGTCAAAAGCCTTATCACTTACTATGACGGTGGGATTGCGAGAGAAAGAAAGTCATTCCATGGACAAGTGAACCAACGATGTCTTACTAAGAAGGTTTTTGTTTGCTTTGAGATGTGATCTTGCTAAGTGATTAACATATACACCCAAAAAGCCCATTGTAAAGCTTGGTCGGAAATCATCTATCTAAATAAGTGATTTTAATGGTTTAAAATTAATTTTGAACACACACACCTAATATATGAATTTATGTCGGGAAGATGGAACTCAACAAGTTGTAAATTATAAGTATCTTAGCATCTTAGTTTGTAATCAACAGTAATTCTTTTTTTAAGCTTAGCAAGGAAAAGGTGAAAAATCGGGGATGATAAGTTATCCTTTTAGAACACTTAATGTGCTTTTTTTGTTCTATGATCCTTAAAGTTATCAAAGAGGTAATGAAAACAATACATTATGTCAACACAAATAAGTTGTAGTTAGGTAGCTAATTATCAAGAAAAATCATAAAAAGAGAAAAAGTTTTGAAAATGGGAAATCGGGTGTTTTATAACTTGTGATCTCTTAGCTCTCTCAACAAAAATCTTTGCTACTTTTCAAAGGTTTAGTTTGGGGAAGTTTCGAGGTATTTGGTTATAAGGCATGTGATATTGCGTGAGGACACACAATCATTTAGTTTGGGGAATTTTGATAAGTGTAAAATACACATATCCGTTAATACCTAAAATAACCCAATTAAACCCAAAACAGACCAAAAAAAGGAAAAAATATGCTTGTATTTGTGTTTTGTGTGTACAGGTACGGATATATCAAAAATCACAAGAAAACAGTCAAAAACGGGCAAGCACGGACACGAGAATCAGAAGAATTCAAAAAGAAGCCAAAGAATAAAAGCCGAAGCCAGAAAAGTCAAACCCGCAGTCAAATCCAGTCAATATGGTCAAACATTGGTCAACAAAAGTCAACCAATAAAAAAAAAACCTAAAATGTTCCATTTTAACACTCCAAGTTTCACAAAAGTCCAAAAATTGCCCCTCACTTCTTATTAGGCCCAGAAAACCTCAATGGGCCTTAAAAACCCTAAGTTACCCTTACCCGGATCCAAAAAACCCAAAAGCCCATTATTAAGCCCATTTCATAGTCCATTTCCTTTTATTATAAACCACAAGGGCTGGTTTTGCAATTTCCAAAAGTAGTTTTATAACTAGAAAAGGAAAAAGAGAAGACAAGGACCTATTGTGCCATTATCCCAAACTCCAACAGAATTAACTGTCAAAAATAGGCGGCAAATGGTTTTTACTGTTCATTCGTCATCACCATTTCACCAGCATAGGTAAAAGAGAGGGCTTCTCTTAATTTGATGGCTAAAATGGTAATTCAAGAGCTCCTAGCAAGATGGTAAGTGAGAAATCTTCATATCAAGTGATCTCACTAGCTCACACTCAAGAGGAGACACGTCAGCCATGGTGAAAGCACACTTATTGGTGGGTTTTGCTCTCAAATCACTCACATAAGTAGCACAAGCTGTCACAATCATAGGGTGACAGCTTGGCAATCCTCAAGTGTTCACAATGATCCAACGGCCAATAAAAGATCCAATGATTGCAATGATTGGATGGCAGAGATTAACGGATTGGTAGAGGCTCAAAGGACCTAGAAGCTTCTCACTCAGCCTATAAAAAGGCCTCAGCTCACACACACATTACACCTTCTTTTTACCTTTCATTTTTTTAACTTTTAATAATCTAGTTTAGCTTAATATTGTGCTTAATGTAATTTTCAGCTTAATATTGTAATTTCCTTTATGTAATGAATGTTTTTAAGTAATAAAATTAGTGTTTGCTTTTATCCTTTACTCATAAGCTCTCATTTCATGTTATGGACTCATTAAGCTCTCATAAGCTACTAATAAGCTCTCATGAGTCTCTAAGCTCATGATTGAGCTTAATCAACCTTAATCTTACCTTAACTACCTTAAAATCAGTTTAAAACCTATTACCTTTGCATTTTGGGATTATAAGCTTATGGAAGGGGGATCTATAAAGGAAGGATCCCCATGGACTTATTACCCTAGCTTATTAATAAGCTAGGGAGCTTGTAGCTGCCATTATTGGTCCTCTTGTTTAGCTAGAGGGATTTGTAAGTTCCTTTTTAATTTCTTGCTTTAAATAAGTAGTTAGCTTGCTTAATTAGTCTAATATTGCTTATTTGCTTATTTAATCTGCTTATTTGTGCTTTTTACTTCTTATATTTGCTTATAAATTAGTACTCTTCATCTGTTTTTGATTTTCCTAGAATAGATCATAGTTTTACTTAAATCTTGTCATAAAACCTTAAAAAAGCCAAAAATAGTAGATATAGCTTATATCTTAGATTAATGCTTATTTAGTTAATAATTTAGGTTAATTAGGTTTAATATAAGCTAAAAGTTATCTGGTTATTAAACTTAGCTAATTAGATTTCATTTTGAAGCTCATTTCAAATCTGTCAATCATTTAAAGGGGTGTTTGGTTTAGGTGTATTTGACCCTTAAAAGTCAAAATCATTTGGGCAAATCACTTTGGTCAGCTGAGTTTAATTGAATAACAAGTTTTTAAAAAAGATTTCAAAAGTTGGTTTGTAATTTTAAAGAAATTAAGGCTTATCATGATTCTGTCAGCACCAGGGTAACTTAGGCTTATAAGTTGGATTGCTTATTCTTATTCTAGGGACTCTAGGGCTTGTGTTTGCTTAAATCTTGTTTAAACACACTCATTTGAGTGTGTTTAGTGTAGGTAAGTCCTAGCTTGTAGCTGCATTGTTTCTTTGTGGTAAGGTGTCAAGTGCATCAGCAGGAACTAGGTTGTTCCTGCTGTCACTCTTGGTTTTCTTTTTAGTCAAGTAAACTTAGGTTTTAATCTCTAAAATTCAAGTATAATTTAGTTTAGACATAGCTTAATCTAGATTAGGAATTAGTTTTCAATTTATAGCTTATTTTCTAGCTTAAATTTTGTTTCAAAAACAGCTTAAAAGCTAAAAACACCAAAAACAGTAGGTCATTTATGTAGATTATTAATTTGTTAATTTTAGCTTATGATCCTAGTTTTTATAGCTTAAATAGATAGATTATAAGTAGCTTTATCAGTTCTTAATAGCTTAAAGTCTAGATTTGCTTTTTGAGGATTTTAACTTATTCGGATTTTTGCTTATTGCTTTGGTTTTCTGAGTTTGACTAGTTCATGCTCAATTTCAGTTGCTTAAAAGTACTTCCAGCTTAATTTTCTTTTCATTTTCAAATTTAGCAAGTCATAAACTTGCTTAAGTTTCTTTCCTTTTTCATTTTGAACTAATTTTGAGCTTTTTATAGCTTATTTTCTAAAACCAAGGGTTAAGCCCTCCTTTATGAGGACAACTTAAAAATAAGCTCTTATTGAGCTTATTTGTGAGTTTAAACCCAAGTAGCTTTTATTAATTTTGTTCCCACTAGCTTCCTTTACAACTTTGCTCTTTTAAGTTTTTGATAATAAGCACTTTTCAAATCTCAACTTAATTCGGGCCTTATTGGACTTAGTTTGTAATCGGGTTAGCCTCTCAGGGTAGGTAGTGTAACTTTTTCAATTTAATTGTTTTTCAGTTGGTCCCTTCGTTAGTAAGTTGTTTTCCCTGTTAGTCTTTTTCCTTTTTGCACCATTAGTCCTTAGGATATATTTTAATTAGTTTAATTAATTTTGATTTATATTTAGGGTTAGATTTTAATAAGTTTAATTAAACTTTGTTAAAAAGGTAAAAATTAGGGATTTTATTTTTATAAAATTTCTGCAAACCTTCTTTATTTAGTGTAATTTTCATAAAAATTTTAGGATTCTATTTTTAATAATTTTATTATTTTTTATAGTTTTTATATAGTTTAAATTTTAGAAAAATCAT
>BQNB010142566.1:0-15766 GCA_026074375.1 Tanacetum coccineum | reverse complement strand
AGCATCATTTTCAGGTGAGAATGTTGAGGGTTTTGAAGCTAAAACTGGCTAGAGAGACCTTAGGATTGCAAATAGAGTTTATTATCTGATTTTTGTTTCGAACTTGTTCATTGGATTAGGTTTGTGAGTCATGTTAAGTCTTTGTATTAATGAGAACCTTTTTCATTAATGCAAGCTTCCTTTATTTTCGGTATTGTCATGACACATCGTGTCTTTTATATTTAGTTATGCATGTAGTGATTCTCTATTGTTGACACCATTGTGTTGTGATGATATCCATGATGTTATGCCTCGTGTTTTCGCCTTGGCGGGGTGTGACATTTCTCATGTGTTTATTCTTGCTTTTGCGAGCACATGCCATATGTTTTGTTCTTTTTATTTCTTTCTGTATGTTCATGCAATTCTTTTTCGAACATGCATTCACTTGTTTTTTCACGTATAGATTTTTTCTCTCGTTCTGTTTTGAGTTTCCTCACTAAAAAGCTTTGTGAAATGATACTTTTTCAAGAATAATAAAGAGATACTCTTATTTTGAATAATACTCGATTTTGAAAAATCAAGAGATGCTCTTTATATTCTCAAATCGTTTTGTGAAAAAGTACCACTTTGACCACAATTATCACTTTTTGACAGAATTTTGAGATTTTACAAGAACCACTTGTGAAAGTTTTCAAAATTTTGAAACATTTTTGTTATATAATATGGATGGTCACTCAGCCACTTACGTTGCTTCGATTGCTGGCGCATTTTTTGATAAAATCATTTTGACTCTGAAAATCGTTTTTCTGAAAAACATTTCTTTTTGCCAAATTTGTTAATTCCGTTACGAATCATGAGCGTTTGAAATGATCACAGATTAAGCACATCATTATTCCACTTTTTCCACAAATTTATACGTTATTTTCACATGTGAAGCACTTTTTATCAATTATAAGCACATTAAATGAAAAATATAGCTAAGAGGTAAAGTATTCTTATATGCTACCAGATGGTCAGTAAGCCGCTAACGAATTCTAAATAAATCTAAAAAACGGCCAAGACCGGATGCAACTTAGATCGCTAGCGCGTGTAACATATAGAAACACAACACTTTAACTACATTTATCATTCCACAAAAATCACATAACAATGCAGTCTGATTACCATTTGTAATGATTTATCCGTTAAACCCATTAAGCATTTAAGTCCGTTTTGTCATTTCTTAGCCTTTTACATCTATATTCACTTTAAGCTCAAAATTAATTAAGAGTCTATTTATTATTGAAGCCCACTAAGTATTTTCTATTTTATTTAAGTGGCCCAAAACAAATCTGTTGGGATTAAAAGACTTCATGATGATCTTGAAGTTACTGTTGCTAAGGTTTGTGTTACTGCTGCTAAGCTAAAGTTAGTGCTGTTCATTAACTCTAATGAAAAATATGCTAAGTAGTTAGTACTGCTAGTTCATAGTTACTACTGCTAGTGCAACTTAGTACCGCTAGTGTAACTTAGTACTGCTAATTACTACTGCTAGTATATGTTAGTACTGTTGGTGAAGATTGAAGAAAATATTCTAAGTAGTTACTACTGCTTGCACACAGTTAATGCTGCTAGTGTATAAGTTACTATTGCTGGTGCTAAGTTAATGCTGCTAGTACAAAAGTTACAACTCCTCAAAGATTAAGACTACTGAAAGAGTTTCTACTGTCAAAAGAGAATGGATAAAGACAGAAGAAAATATAAAGATTGATTGGATATCAAGATTACTTACGTGATAAGTATGAGTTATTTATAGAATAGATCATAGTGAATATTCTAAGTTTTAGGATTTATGTAAACTCGACTAGGATTCTTTGGTGTATAAAAGGAGGTTCTCAAAGGCATAGAGGTTGCCATCTAGATAATCTTTTGTTTTGGATATCGTTTTATGAGCTTTCAGGGTTTTGTAACCCTAATACTAGTTAGAGTATTCGTATTAATATATCGAAGCTTTGTTTGTTAATCTGTGTGTTTATTAGAATTACTGTTTTATTGCATATTCTTCTTACTGATCAAAGATTAGATTCCGCATAGTCTTTGATATACTTTACAAAGTTTCTACCATAGTTGTGTAGGATTTACCTTGCATAACTAAACCTTACACAAGCTAAGGAATTCAAGATCTATTCAAGTGGGATCAACAGTTTTCAAGAACTGGCACTAATGTGCGGGAGGATGTTTCTCGAAGAGTCTGATGAGGTGCAAAAGTATGTTGGTGGTCTGCCCGACATGATCCATGGCAGTGTGATGGCATCAAATCCCAAGACAATGCAGGATGCAATTGAGTTTGCAACTAAACTGATGGATCAAAAGATCGGCACTATTGCTGAACGTCAAACTAAAAACAAAAGAAAGTTTGATGACAACAACCAAACTCAACAACAACCCCCAAGAATCAAAATGTGGCAAGGGCTTATTCTGATGGGTCTAGTGAGAAGAAGGAGTATGCTGAGACTCTACCATTGTGCAACAAGTGCAAAGTTTTCGCCAAATGGCTCCGTGATGCAAAGTCGCAAAACTATAGGAGGGATGCTCATTCTGATCTAAGACTGTCGGAGTTCCTATGCTACTAACAATCAGAGAACCCTCACCTGCTATGAATGTGGGAATCAAGGGCATTAGGAGTTAGATTTTGGAATTTTAAGAATCGGAAACCTATGAACCAAGTGATAGGTAGTGAAGCACGTGGAATGGTGTACGCCTTAGGAGGAGGAGAAAACAATCAAGACCTCGATAACATGGAAGATGATATCAATGCTTAGACTCTATTTCGTTAGGAATTCTTGTTGTATTTTCCCTTAAACTCCCATTGTACTGTACGAATAATTTCAAACTATATCTATTAATTAATGTGTTGTGAAAACCTCGTCAATTTTACTTCAATTTTCAGTTCATTCATGCAAACCTCTTTCTTGAGCATCATAAATTTATAAACCATTTCACTATCACATAATAAACTATTTTGTTGTCCCTCATAAACTGTTTCCATGGTTAATTTTTAAAACTATTTTGTTATCAATTCATAAACGATTTGTTACCACAACATAAACTCCTTACTATTACATTATGAACTGTCATGGGATTCCATCAAAAACTATTTTGATACCACCTCATAAACAATTTTAGTATCGTCTCATAAACAAAGTCGATGTCAATAACAAACTACCTTACTATCGATTGATAAACTATCATTTTATAAACCATTTTACTATCGTTGACAAACTATTTTACCATCGTTCAATAAACTAACATTTTATAAACTATTCAAAATCATTTCATGAATACCTTATGAATTACCTTCTTGACATCTTATATACTATTTTGCAATCATCTCAAAAACTACATTACTATCACTTTATAAATTATCTTGTTCTTACCTTATGAAGCCATTTTTCATCACATAAATTATTTTATTGTCACCCCATGAGTCATTTACCTATTGTCTTGTAAACCATCATACGATTTCTCGCAAACCATTTTATTGTCATCCTATCAACAACCTTACATCCACCTTGTGAATCATTTTGTCATCTTATAAAACTCTTTGATACTTCTTTATACATAACACAATTTTGACGAAAATGAGCATCACATTGTTAGCCCTCAAATATACATAGCCTGATCACCTATGTATAATTCAGGAAGGACCATGCCATGCTGAGAGTAGTCACCTTAAAACTGTTGTCAAAATCAAAATTTCTAATGATATTCTTGAAGAACAAAAATTTTGTATGTGTACCCATAAAACGTATTTATCACAAAGAACCAAGCTAATAATCATAATAACTAGGTAAACTCTTACACCATCTTTCTATAAAAGTTAACATCATCATATACCAAATCTTAAACCAAAAGGTCAAAGACGCATCGTTAGCTAGCCTAGGATAATCCGCCAATGAGTTTAACCACTATCAAGGAATTGAAATCCACACTTCTTCACCAACACCACTTCGGAAGGCAACTCAACCTGAATTTCAAGACGAAATTCTTTTAACACGAGGAGACTGTAACAATCCATATTTTCATGTCTTATTACGTCAATAAATATTTCATCTATTTATTTTTAAACTTTTTTGCGGTCTCTTTTTAATTTCCAACGTCTAGTTAAATAGGTTAACTAATAATCAACATTCAACAGTAAACGGGCTCAAACAATAAAAAGCTTACGTGAAACAGGTGTCATACTATATTTATGAGTGATACTTTATAACTTTTTTTTTCCATACTGTGGTTTTTATTGGTCAAAGTTTAAAGTTAAGTTTCGACGAAAAATACATTTAGGCATACCCGGAAACACCTAAACCTGTCTATACTCAAACAAATACCTACTTTTATACACAATACTTAAAAATTTAATCATTTTATACCCATTTAACCCATATGGCCAATGTTGGATGTGATAAAAACACAAATTAAAACTTAACTTACAAGTATTTACATCTAATTAAACTACACCAACAATTTAAACTTGCCATCTTAAACTAATAGAACATAACTCATAATAACAAGTGTACCTTGATCTCACTTTTCAAGTTAATTGGCTATCCACATGGAACCTAACCACCCTTACCCTCTTGGATATGGGTTGATTAAGGTTTGTGTCTTAAACTACTTGTGACTTTAAAGGTAAGTCCCATGTAGGAATATACTCAAACATACACTAGCAAAATAAACAAGCAAAAACTCCTCTCTTATTTTCCTCCAAAGCTCACAGCTCACTATTACAAATTTGGGTTTTATATAGCTTTTATTCTACAAAGATTGTAAGCATACTAGTGTTCTTAAGTATCATATCTAAGGTGTTTGGAAAGGATTTGGAAGCTTGGGTGGTAAATTAAAGAAGGGTTTAATCAAGAACAAGTAGGGGTTTTTAACTTAAATTCGGACTTGGGTTGATACTTAGGATTTGATTCTTGGTGTTCTTCATCATCCTAAATTCTCCTAAGGTCTTTCTAAACTTTAAATACTTGTTATTTACGTTAATCACCACCTAGGTTTGTTTTTATGATTTATGAAACATTACAAGTACATTTGGGATTCGAATTTATTTATTTAAATGTTGGAATGATGTTAAAAATATGATAGAACACAAGAAAAATACCTTATATGATTGTTGGTTAATTTATAAGTATTAATTTATAAAATAATTTATTGAAAGTTTAATTACAAAGTTCATGTGTAAATAGAGTGAGGATAATACAAGAAAGAAAGTTAGAGTTTTCTCATTTTAGGGTTCAAATTTGAGTTAGCCTTTTGGGTTGATTCCTTGTCCTCTTGATCATCCTACGCATCTTTAAGGTCTATTTAAACTTTAACATTTCCATTCATTCATTTACATGTCTTTACATACTTGATATATATGTTAATCACCACCTAGGTTTATTTTTATGATTTATGAAATATTACAAGTCATATATGGTTTGAATTTTATGAATATGTTGGTGAAATAATACTTAAAATGGAAGTACACATCTTATATAAGTGGAAATTAATTTATATGTTTAGATTATAAATTAATTTGTGTTGAAAGTATTATTTACAAAAGTTACGTACAAAGATCATAAGGACTTGTTATACTTGGACATATTCTTGAACATAAATTAAAGGACTATAAATATACACAAGTTAGTGTATTAATCATATTAGAGGACTCGTAGCATTTTAATTAAGTGAAAAATGTATAAGATAAGTTTATAACATTAATTATGTAAAAACCTAAAATCTATTGTTTTACCTCGTTTAATAAAATATTTATTTTATAATTTATTAAAGTAGTACATATTACAAGGATCGTAAGCATATAAACTACTCGAAAAACCGAGCTATAACGAACAAGTTATGACATTTACAAGATTACCATAATTAAATACGTAAAAGTGTTTTTATAAAACTTATTTTACTATTCATAACAGTAAGTTTTTGGTAAATATTTTACTTGGATAGAAATTTTAATTACGATTCCATACAAATAAAGAACACATGAAACGGATCTATAACGAATGAGTTATGACATTTACGAGTTTATGATAATTAAATATATAAAAGTAGTTTTATATATTTTATAAAAATAGTAAAAGTTACTATTCATCAGTAGCTAAAATATTATAAATATAATATTTTGATAGAATTTCTCAATATGAAGCCACAGGTATAAATAACATGTAAAACGGAGTTAAAACGATAAAGATATAAGGTTTATAAAACCTTATGCACTATTTTTTACTTTTGTACAATATTTTTATAAAACAATTAAACTAATTATATAATATCATTATATAATCAATAAAAATAGTAAATCTTGTATTATTAACAAATAATACATTGTGGGACAAAGATAACATTTTATTTTACGGATACAAATGCGTAGTCATCTATTTAACAATTACGATTTAAATATTGTTTCGACTTTTTAAATGAAACAAAAGCTATTAGGTGGTGGTGTAACTATATAACTTGTGATGTCAGATTTATATTAAATACATTATACTTATACGAACTATAATTAATTAGGTTGCATTATGGATCATTGGTGACTATTACTTTGTCAATTTCGCGATAATCACTACTTTCACTAGAGGTGAGTTTATAGCCCCTTTTTCACTTGTTTTACACTTACTTTACAAATCTCGGGGGAGATACATGCTCGTTACAACTTTTTTACATATTCATTTACAATCTCTTTTACATGCTCTTCTACATACTTGTTTACATACTTGAATTCATAACTCATTTATATACTCGGATACATGAACGTTTACAAACTCATTTACATGATTGATTACAAACTCGTTTACATAAACATTTACAAACTCATTTACATGATTGATTACAAACTCATTTACATAAACATTTACAAACTCATTTACAAGATTGACTACAAACTCGTTTACATACTCACTTTACTTATGGACGCAACAACTTTACTTTGATTTAAATGATTACGGATTAGCTTAGGTTGCATGAACTGTTAATTACTTGGAGGGTAAGCGCGAGTGATATAAAATAGATCTATTAGGGATTGACAACCCCCGTTTGGGTAATTAGCTCTCACTAGTTCGAGATCGAACTAACGAACGTTATACCATGTCGGATCACGACTGGCTTGGAGCCTCGGGTCTAGCATGACATACACATGAACTTTTACCGTGCCTTGAATAAAGTGGCATACTGATATGTCTACGTCGCAGTTTCATGAACTTAGTGGAAATAAGGAAATCACTCTTTGTGTTGCATCAGACAATCAAACTTGAAATATTTTGGGATGTTTTTTTCATTTTGAATTTGAGTTTTATTGTTGGGTTGTATATAGTTTTTTTATGTAAATTATTTTAGAATTTATAGTACTTGAATTAAACTTTTCTATGATATGGTGTGCGCATTACAATTGTTCCATACACGGGTTGGAAACAATTGCGGTCCCACAATCATACTACAAATTTTGATGACTATTAAAAGGATTGAAATGGTCCATGCACACTTTACAAATCACGATTTAACATTTTAACCAACGCATTCTATATGGTTTGTCTTTCTAAACAATTTTTTAGAAATATTATATATGTAAGTTTATGCGTTGCAAGTCTTGTATGGGCGAGACTTGTAACACAGTAAGCTTATATATATAATTTTGGGTTTTACATTTGTATTCACTTAAACCTATGAACTCACCAACTTTATGTTGACACTTTTAAGCCTGTATACTAAGTGATATAGATACTTGGCTTACTTAAAGTGCATTAGAGTCTAAACTTTACAAGATTACTTTTCAAACGACACATTTAGAGGTCGTTCTCTCATGACTTGTACAATGGTATTATGAAGTAACGCTCCCGGTCAACATTCCGCTGCCACCTATTTTGGGGGTGTTACATCCAGGATCACAAACAGTATGATTAATTGACAAATGGAAAGCTGAAAGAAGAAGCTTTAATGCATAAGGCCAGATTTGAAGAATCATGGGGGGATGCAATTCCTGGAGTGATGAAATTCAGCGCATGATTGAAAAGTAGTTTCGAGAACTTCCATGAACTATATTATGATGTATTAGTAACACTAGAAGAATGTTGGTGGAAAGTAAATGCTCATGAAAATGCCCCATTCCCTCGTTAGGAAAATCACTGCCAGGGACCGTATGCGAACGCCAAAACTGAAAAGGCTTACGACCCTTATCTTGATATTAACAATATCTTTGATAGGAATTATGGAGCAAACAACGCCGATAATACTCAAGAAAATCAAGAATATAAGAAGGAACATCATGATTCATCAATCTGCAATATTAGAAGATTCGAGATGATAAAATACTCATTCGACGCCGATGATGAGTATGTTGCCATAAAAGAACACGAGCACCTCGACCATTCAAGAACCAACATTGATGCATGTCAAGCTTATCAAGAACTTTTTCGCATTATGGATGAATGATGGCTCGTAACAAAGGCAAAGGAAGAATGAAGCTGGAAGGAAAAATTCTAACTTAAAGACTGGCTGAAAGAAAAGTGCTTACCTGGAGACAACCCGGCTATTTTTAATTGTTTAATGTTTGTAATTTTAATTGTTTGTTGAGTCTGTCTTCCCAGATATTCAATACAGCGTATTGAACCTCTATGGATATGCTGTATCGGCTTGTCTGGAAGTTATTAGTCCTTTAATTTCTGCATTTAAATTCCTACAAACTTTAAAACATTTGATTTTACAGGATGCAATACGGCGTATTGACTACCTGTACAGTACGTGTGTTTATTTTTCTGCATTGCACCCATTGTAAAACCGAGATAGGAATTGCATGCTTTGTCTTTTAACTTTTATGTAGGACCTTGCTGTAAAGAAATCGATGAATTGGTGATGGTATACTCTGTAAAAACACATGTGTTGAATTCATACGGGCATTCTGACGCCTTTTTCAACACACTTTTGCTCAAGAACTCAAATTGGAGAATCATCCCGAGCAAAATATCAGGGGAGTTCCTCGTTCTAATTCTATTTCCCATTTTCTTTAATTGTTTTATCTATACAATGGGGATGTTGTATAACTTAAGTGGGGGATGGAGAATTAAAACGCGTACTTGTCCTTCTTTTTACAAATAATATGCTTAAATTATGCCAAATTTTAAAAAAAAATTAGCATACTTTTGTAAATATTACTAGTTACATTACCTCGCGCACAAATAACCCTTAATGTCAAATTGTAAGAATTATGCCTATTCCGTTTCCAAACGTTTACTAAAATTCCACAAAATTATGAGTGGACTTTAGAACTTGGCTTGGTATATCACTCGAGACCATAATGATAAGTACTATAGACTTAGATGGAGTAACATGTTTAACTAGTAAATTTCTATGAATACACCAAAAAGCCTATATGTTGTGTTATTAACTAACCACACTAGTTAGTTAACCCCCGTGTAACCCTTTTCTTACTCTCACTATAAGAGTAAGATACCCCTAGAAAAACCTGTTGAGCCATTCCTGTCTTTTTCACACCAAAATGTTTATTTTGTTACACCTTTACACCTTAGCCTACCCTGTAGATTACCTATTAATCAAAGTTGCTAGTTGCTTTTGTGTAAAGTTTTGTAGTTCTTGTGTCAAAGTGAAATTTTCTATCTCTGGTTAGGTTAGGAAATTTCACAATGCAATGGTAATGTAAAAGTATGTAGCTCGGGTATTTTGCTACTTTCGCAATTATGTTTCATGTCTGAAGATGAAGTGTTTAAAGAAAAATTATCTGGATGAATTATGATGGTGAAGACGGTGAAATTACACCAAGATTCTTATTGGTTTGTTTTTTTAAAAATGGAAAAATATAAAATCGCATCAAAAAAGAGAAGGAAAGATTGATAGCTGGTTCGTTGATCTTAAACCGATAAATTACTTAGAGGATCGATTATTCGTTGATACGTTGTAAAATTCAACGATGTATAGTTTTGTATAAAGTGACCGATATCACCACTTGTTTTGTAAAATTATGTATAAGTTGGGATGATTGGGAATTTGACCATTATGGGAACGCTAACTTAGGTTGTCTTTGTCATTTCTATGATCGAGACATTTGTATATATTTCTGAGTCTTTATCATGGAACGGTCAAGAAAGTTACTAGCAATTATCTACCTTATTTGTTCATGCTTAATCTATTTGTTTTGTGAATTTTATTTAACAATAATTTACTTCCCTTTCCTAGCAATTAACCTTATGTTTCACTCGAACAATGATGTGATCGAGTCATGCATGTTTCTTCCGTCATTACGGCCATGTATGCGTGATTTAGCTGCCTTGTTGGTTTATTACTTTTGGTGAATGTTAGAAGATTCATAACCTATATCATTCTTCGTCCTAACCCTTGGTTAATCTCGAATGAGGATGTGATCGAATTATACATGTCTATTCGGTCGTTACGCCCATGTATGTATGATTCAAATGCCTTGTGAGTGTGGTACTTTTGGTGAAAGATTGTTAGAATGATCAACCCATTAAGCCTATTAACCCAATTTACTGTTTGACTTGTTACTCCTTAGCTCTAGTGGTGGAGACGTGTATCCTTACCAAGCATATGATAGAAAACTAATCATGACCGAGAAATTGAGCGTACCAATTAAATGTTGAACCCTAGATTAGTTGAGTGATCTGAGTGTTTTAATTTCTCATAGTTCGTGAGGTGCTTGGTTTTGTACAGGTGATATAATAAATGAATGCTTAAAGGAAAAATTATTAACTTCGGTTAAGATACATTTTCAATAACTAGAGTCTACTTGAGGACAAGTAGGATTCAAGTAGGGGGATATTTGATGACATCAAATAACGTTACATTTATACCATCATTTATCCCAAGTAAATTACCCACATTTATATAATTATTGCAAGAATTGTTATTTAATTGCTTAAAGTTGTTAATTGCAGTCATTACGGAGTGTTTTGTGAAGACATGCCAAAAGGCGCACATTTTGGAGCTTAAAACGAAGATATTTGAAGATACTTATTTCTGACTCAATATGACGTATCCAGCAAAGAAGATACGGTGTATCAGTGCCTGGACATCACAAGAAAACGTGTATGTTCAATTCCTAATATGGCGTATCCGGCTAACTACATACGCCGTATCCAGCTGGTCAAACAATCAAAGATCTTGCATTAAATGTGATTAAGGAAAGATATTACTGATTGTTTGTGAATGTAACACGCACTCCAAGGAATTTACCCCTATACGTCGTAGTCACCTCACTCAATACGGCGTATCCACTAATTTCCAGATACTATAAACAGAAGACTCAAAAACAAGTTTTCAGTGTGCAAAATCATATTCTCTATACCATAAACATCAAAGTCGATTTTCTAAAATGAAGAAGAGCAGCCAAGGTCAAGCATCGATCACGATTCCATAGAAGACATCGTGTAATTCCTTTACTCTTGTAATCATTAAATTGTTAGTATCATTCGGTAAAACGTTTAGTTTACCTTGGTTAATTGATCACACTTATATAATTACAATGGTTATGGGCTAATACCCTCGGGTATTTGCCATCTTAATGAAGATTTAATGTTTGGTTTGTTTAATCTCGATTGGTTAATTTGTCGTTGATTGTTTAATTATGTTTATCACCTAATACTTGTTTATGTGCTTGAATATGTGACCTATCATCCAACTGGGTCTAGTGATACTGACCAAGTAATCTAGATATTGGGATAGCTCTACATATCATGTTTTATATATCTGGACCAATAGTATCACAAATAATGTTCTAGCATTGCCTTTAGATTAGTGAGCTTAGTTGGTCTGGCAGGTGACCCTTGGATCAACAAGTACGTTCTTAATCATTGGTAAAGACTTGAACAATGAACTACGAGTATATACAATACCATCAAGCAGTAAGTGGGTAAAGTCCCAATGGGATAGGGTTTAACAAGATCACCATTGCTTTTATCCCTAAGATAAATTATAATTAAACTGAAAGTATTCTTTATGCGGATGCGTTAATTGTGACATAATTCAACATGTCTAGGTCTTAGGATGATGTCCCGCCTAAGTCTTATGAATGATATGCCGCCTCGAGATAAGCAGTCATTGCACTAAACAAACAAACCAGCATTTAATCGGATTTAATATGGCTAATACAGTTTTCTATCATTTGGCTTGTATCGCTCTTTTATCTTCTAATTATCTTCTTGCATGCTTATTGTGTATTGAATTGATTATTGTCACCATAAAACCTGTGCTAGTCTCTCAGGCTGAAAACCCTCCTTTTATCATTAGAAATAGGTTTAGCATAGGTTTAACAAGTAATTAGAATTAACTAGTGTAATTAGATTAATTAAAGTACTGATAGAATATAAGGTTAACTTCATCGCTCTTAGTGTTCGACACCCTACTTACCACGAAACTCCATCCACTAGTACAAAAAGTGGATTTGGCTACACCAAAAAAAGTGTGACGATATACATATAGTCACACATGCGTTTTCGAATGTGTGTGACAAAAGGTCACGCGGCAGTAGGGTGTTTATGGTTACATTTTTTAGTTAGTGTCCGTATCCATTAAAAAACAATGACCAAAAGTGTTAATAAGTGTGACCGTAAACATTGTACAAGCACACAAAGCATGTTTTTTTGGGTATTTAGTCACATACAATTAAGCATAAAGTGGCCAAAAGTGTTAATAAGTGTGACCATATGCTGTTTAAAGTGAAGAAATGTGTATTTTGTGTGACTATTGATTATCCAATGGCCACATGAATTTTATGTTTGTGTGGCCTTTTGTAATATTTAGTCACACAAAGCATGTTTGTTTTGGGTATTTAGTCACATACAATTAAGCATAAAGTGGCCAAAAATGTTAATAAGTGTGACCATAAGAAATGTGTATTTTGTGTGACTATTGATCATCCAATGGCCACATGAATTTATGTTTGTGTGGCCTTTTGTAATATTTAGTCACACAAAGCATGATTTTTTAGGGTATTTAGTCACATACAATTAAGCATAAAGTGACCAAAAGTGTTAATAAGTGTGACCATATGCTGTTTAAAGTGAAGAAATGTGTACTTTGTGTGACTATTGATCATACAATGACCACATGAATTTTATGTTGTGTGGCCTAAAAGAATTCTATCAGACCGGTTGGAATCATAGAAACCGGTCTCAATGTGGTTTTTTAAGAAAAAAAATTCTGGGCCGTTTGAGATTGCTTATTAAATAGCAATTCTAATAAGCAATCCAAAACAGACCCAGTAAATGCAGTAGTCTCAAAAGGTAATAAAAAAACTCTCTCATTCCCATTATAGCAACAGTTTAATCAAGCACTCTCAAACAGCCCTTATGAGCTATATAGGCAATCTCAAACATCTGTTATAAGCAGTTGCAAATAAACATTACAAAACATCCTTTATAAGGAGTTTCAAACATCTCTTAACACGACTATGTACCTAAATCGCTAAGACTCAATCATATCATAAACATTATAGCTTGAATGGTAAGCGTCTTGTTGTTCCTCATGTTAGCTAGACCTTTAAGCAATTGGTAACTTTCCACCACAGATAAGCCTCAGAACATCTTTCCTGCATACATCACGTTTCATTGTAAATATGTCAGTTAATTAGTACCCTTAAATTTTGCTCTATGTTTAGGACAGGTCATTCCTGCAATGATGCCAACAAATAAAAAAATGGACCCAAATGGGTTCTTTGTGTCGAGTTTAGGACATCTCTTAACAAACCCGTTATAACTCCTCTATCTGACTTTGAGTACTCGACACAAAGAACTGGGCATCATGGCAAGCCAATACAGCATCACACGTTGCTCGAGAAATGGACCACGCACGGGCAGTCTAGTCTATTACAGTATCCCCAACCGTTCTTATTGATCTGCACACCAATCAACAATTACTAATCCATCACCACATATTGCCTCATATGTACTACAAAATTTTGAAATCAAAATGATAAGTCACCTTTATATCATTTTAGCTACATAGCAAAAGGGAAATATGTTACCATTTGAAGCAAAAGCGCATATAGTTGTGTACGCCTGTTAAGTATGATGATTCTCACATTTGAGCTCTCTTTAACTGATATATGCCACATAATGACCCAACTATACTGAACTTTTGAGGTAAATTAGAAGAAATGATCACCAAGTAAAGAATGCATCCAAAACCGGAATCATCAGAGTGCCACAAAAGAAGTGAAGATGTGGAAATCTCAACGGGAAAAAGAGCACCAGAAATTGCTCAACTGCAATAACTCTAACAAATCCACTCTCGGTTCTTGGCCTATCAAAGCACCAGTCATTGCTCCTAATAAAGTACCCACTGTGAATAAAAAATTCAAACTTTAACTCCAATCAAAATTCAAAACAGCTTAATGTATTTGGAAATAAGAAATTTCTTATACAAAAGATGTTATTTCAATATACAAACCTTGGACATGCTCTTTCCTGCTAGTTGCACTCGGCAAATTATTCAGGCTTCTGCTTCCTTTTCTGTTATCCTAACAGAATAAAAATAAGCACATTGAGGCAGCGTTTGTATAGAAACAGAGGCCTAATTTCATCAAAATTAACAATTTTACCCAACCAAAACCCCTAATTTCAAAAAGATATTTAGCTACTACTTGCCTAAGTAGCCTCATTTTCACTTCAGAATTAAAATAAAGGAAAGATGAAGAATTGCTGATTACATTTTTCTTAACCTACTGATTAAAAAGGAAATATATAAAGACTAAAGAGTGAAATATAATTAGATCTATTTCGGTATAAACCAAGAAGGTAAACTTAATATGCAAATATCATAATCTTAAACCACCAATTGTCAAAAAAAACATTACAAAAACCCCCTTTTACCACAATCTGGAGTTAACTGAATTCATCCACGTGTATGGCCATTGTTGAAACTAAAAAAAGGGAGAATGAAACATGTCTAAAACATGGCAATTCATAATGATTTCTAAAAAGAGTGTCTGGGAAAAAAATAACACTCACTTGCAGAAGGGCCATAGGTAGTTAGTTTAAGTTCAGTGTTCAAACTTTGTGGTGCAACGGCATTTGTACCAGCAGTCGTGTCTACAGTTGTTGCATTAAACTGAGCATGGACTTGGGAGCTTATTTGGTTTTCTGGTGATGTTCTTTCTCGAGTCCGAAAACTTAATGATAACCCATACGAATCTGCGCAGCTGTTTTAGAGATTATATATTTAGAAACTTGTTAAACACAACTGCTGAAAATAAAAAACAATTATAGCCTCAAGAAATATCACAAACCTTGTCTGATTTAGCGCGTGGTCCCTAATCGCACTGGAAAACGGGGGGTCAGTTCCACGCCATCTGTGAAGGCTTGGTTGCGACAACTGTTGAGCGCCCGGTGACTCTAAAAAAATCAACGATGTAGAGTATTGTACAAAGTGGTAGATATGCCACTTACCTTGTAGAGTATGTAAAGTTTTAGGATGATTGGGAAGTTGATCGTTACGGGAATGCCAACTTAGGTTGTTGTTTTTGATCTGTGATCAAGACGTTGTAAAATTTGTGTCTTTGTCATGGTAACTATTGGGAAAATAAGTGTCTAGCAACTTGTATCTTAGTTTTAATCTATTTGTTTCTTGATTTTATTTAACAGCCATTTACTTCCCTCTCACCTAATGATTAGCCGCTGGTTTTACTCGAATAGGGATGTGTTCGAGCGTGTGTGTCTATCCCGTGGATTCAGGTGTGTATGCATGTCTCAGCTGCCTCGTTGATTTATGACTTTTGGTGAAAGTTAGA
>BQNB010142565.1:0-17117 GCA_026074375.1 Tanacetum coccineum | reverse complement strand
ATTCTGCCAACCAAACACGTTATGGAATTGGAATCAGATTTCAATTCCATCAGAATCCTGAAGATTCCGCGAACCAAACGCACCCTAAGTTATCGTAATCGTCCACGAGTTTTTGAACGAGAATTTTGTTTTGAATGTTAGTGACTTCGTATGTTCTCGTGTAAGATTATTTTTTACAAAATATTGTTCCAAAATTCTAAATAAAAAATGAAAATGAACTCAATTTTCATGTGTCTTGCTTTACAACTATCATCAGGCCCTATTAGAAATTATTGATGATAAATATTTGGCTCAAATCCGTTGTTTGCTTAAGTTTATGAAAGTTTAAACGATTTATCATTAATATAGTTAAAGTTACGGAATTTCATAATTTAAGATAGATCATACAGAGTAGCATAAATCAGAATACCAAAGTTTATATACGAATGGTGATTTACATACACCATTACACCCCAACTTTTTAGTTATACAAACTACACACCAATATACAAACAAAATAAAAATCATGTAACAAATATACAACTATTTACAACGAATCACAAATAAAAATGTGCAAATTAACTTCATTTAAATATATGGCCATTTACATATTAAAGTTTAATATTATATTATGTCATTCGCTTTTTCGTAATTACACAAATATACTTCTCAAATTTTTGTGATTACATAAATAGCTTTCGTAAACTTTTGTGGTTACATCAATATTTTTCCCAAACTTTTAAATTCTCATGTATATTCAAAAATCAACATGTACTTTCATTACTCGATGCCGAAAATATATATGAACAAATAAATATAAATAAACATTATGTTCATTCATATCTATATCCAAATTTTTAGAATTAGATCATCATATTTTTTCTTCACGCGAGGCCAAAAAGTATATATGAACAACGTAATTATGATCAATATAAGAAATAAATAATGGGAGGTGATTTGCACACTCTATCATTTGATTTGCACACTCATTTTATAGTGTCGTGACTTTTATACCCTTATCATTTATGTATTGAATTGCACACTCCATTAAATAATATAGGGGTACAAATGTCAAGAGACAAACATTTTGAGTGTGCAAATCAAATTATGAAGTGTGCAAATCATTTCCCATAAATAATAGATGAATAAAAGTTTTATAATATAAAATCACTATAGTTATGATTTAGTTGATTTTTGCATATATACACGTGAATTTAAAAGTTTAAAAAAATATTGATATAATTACAAAAAGTCATTGATGTAGTTAGCAAATAGCAACTAAAAATGATATACATGTAATACTGAACCTTTAAAAAAAATATACTTGTAATTTTTTTGATTAAAGAAAAATATACTTGTAATTCTCCCTTGAATTGAATATATGGCTTGTATTCATAAAATGAGTACGGAGTCTGAACCTTCTAGATGAACTTTGACGGAATAAATGAATGTGGGGTGTAAGCATTTATATACATACCAATTTGATGTTTGATTTGTATTGGTCATCTCTGGCCAACTTGCTTCCGTATTCGTTTAGCACACTGTCTAGAGCCATGTGCATCTTCTATCCAACTTGCCGTAATTGATAACTTGCCGTAATTGATACCTGTTGGATTATGACCATATATGAATTAATATATATTCGAAAATATTTTCAAATCTAAGGGGACGCACACGTTTATATGTTAAATGACGAGAAAATATATTGATGTAATATATTAAATGTATAACAAACGATCGTTAAAAGTTAACGATTATTAAATAATTAGTTAAACGTTTAATGGTTAAATGTGAGGGACTAATTATTTATAAACCGAAGTTTAAAGGGTTGGTTCTTTTATTTTGTATCCTTAGTAGGCAAGAAATAGAATCCCACAAGGATTAGGATATAAAGTGTATATATATGGTTTATGTTTTCATTAGTCAACATATAACTTGGAAAACAAATAACCTAAAAAAAAGGTCGACTATTCTTTTTCTTCTTTGTTGACCGGCTTCAAAGTTGTTTTGGAATCTTTGGTTTTGTCTTCACAATCGAACATACAAACCGGACACCCTTTTGGGTTTTTGTTTAAGTTCGATCATCACCTCTTGGTGATTATTTGTTCGCTAGTTGATTGATTCAAAGAACAAGAAGATCGTTTGTTATACACTACTAGTACTAGCATACCTCGTCGTTTGCTAAGAACGTATAGTGTGTGGAAGCTTAGAGGAATCATACTTTGATTCTTGTGGTTTCGCGTGGTATTATACACACGCGTATATAGAAGACGGTGTTTACGGTTACCTTTAAACGGTGTATCGTTTCGTGCTAAAAGGTACATGTTTTCTATCTTGTTAATTATTGTGTTCTACACGTGATCATTTATTCCGCTGCGT
This sequence comes from Tanacetum coccineum, assembly GCA_026074375.1. NCBI lineage: Eukaryota > Viridiplantae > Streptophyta > Magnoliopsida > Asterales > Asteraceae > Tanacetum > Tanacetum coccineum. The sequence continues at coordinate 14,759 of BQNB010142565.1, read as the reverse complement.
ACTCGTGTTAATTAATTGTTAATTAGGTTATAAAACCCAACAGTGGCATCACGAGCCATCGTGTAGAATCTTTAATTACAAGAAATTAAGTTGGACAAAATTAGAGTTTCATAATTAATTTTAATGCCCCGTTGGGCGTTTTTTGTTAAAAAGATTTGATCTTGAAGGTTAATAAAATTAATTAGACGAGATTTAGGTTGTATGCAATTTTATATAAAACTTGATATATTAATTGTTAATTGTTTTAAGTTTTTGTTAATTGTTAATAAGGATCCATGATAAAATCATGCAAATTTATCATGGATTGATATTAGATATTATAATCTTGTTAATTGTTAAAAAGATTTGTTTTAAATATGATTAAAATACACATAATTTTAAATATTTTCTTAGCTGGTAAGATCCTTGATTCATGAATTCGGGAAGACCCTTATTAGTGAATCAATGGGGCCTAAAAATAGTTAAAAGGTTTTATGTGCTATGTGGTATTTATTTATATAAGGCTTACGCAATCGATTGATTCGATGTATGTGGCCGAAGTTTATAGGATGAAGGAGCCTTATATGAATAAATGCATGTTTTATTATTAGATAATTAGGATCATATTTAATGTTTGCATGCCTTAATTGTTAAGTGTGTTTAAATAAATGTTATTTAGTTTAGTTGATGTTTATTTGTTTTATTTTAAGTTTTTGACTTGTGAGAAAATAAAAGTTAGCACACTGTCTAGAGCCATGTGCATCTTCTATCCAACTTGTTGCCGTAATTGATACCACCAGTTGGTACCCATATTTTAGCCAACGGATCTCTATACGTTATTAGAGTAGTTCGTCGACCCACGCTTCGCTGCTAGACGATTGGTGGGCATCGATGAGTTCAATACAATTAAACAGTTTTATCAACTAATCACAATTAAACATTGCTATATTCAAACAGCATCTAACGAACACATTTGAACAAATCAAGATAAAAGCTCTATAAGCTTTATATCATCCAGATTCAGTCAAATTAAAAGATTCAAATAAACTGTTTTGTTTTCGATAATTTATTCCTTTAAACTTCAATGCAACCTTTATGGCAAATGTATCCAACGACATGTCCGTCAGAACCACCTGAAAATCGTCCATCGGTTAACAATGCAACTTTCAACAAAATATAACAAATGTTTAGCTCACAAAAAACTAATTTGCCTGATTAAGCGCTTAAGATTGAGGACGGAATCCACAGAATGCAGACTGATGCTAAAATGGTGTACACCAATAGAATGGTATAGTGGGATGCTAAAAAGAGGTTAAAAAGATGTTTAGAGGACTAACAGTTATTTCTATTCATATTATAACATATGCGCAACATTTTTTTTCAATATTGAGGGGTAAAAGGAAAGGAATTGAAGATTATGTGCTTTGGGCATTACATATATTGTCCAAAACACAAATTTATACTAAACTGCAATTTTGAGTCAAACTTATAGCATTTCAAATGCAACATTGATAATGAAACAATCATCCATATTTACTTATATGTTATTGTAATAAAGTTTAATGTGGCTGATAAATATTCTTTAAAATGGCGATGGTTTCTGAAGTTTAACATCCAAAGTAGCCATTATGATTAATCAAAGCACAAAAATTTTTGATTTTGATAAGGGGAGATAGAGACTGCGATCTATCAGTTATGACTTATGAGTGATACGATACATAACTTGCTGATTATCTCTTATCATGTGTTTGAGCATGTACTCAAATCGGAAGGTCTATGAACATGGGCGCTTATTTATTCACATCTACTTGGCAGCTATATTTTGCATACGCCAGGACCAAACATCGGAATGACTTATTACTATGACACATTTATGCATATATTATATCAAAGTGAAGGCGCAGTCTGACACACTGTCCTTGACACACTTGTCCTGTTATTGTTCATAAACAATGTGCTAACATCATCATTCACAGCTGTCAAATAAAGAAAGTGGAAAAAGCATTAGCTGGAATTGAAGATGCACAATCAGCTAAATAAAATAGAAAAAAATATCCACCTTCAGTGTAAACAAATCTGGTCTCCCCGTCTCAGTAGTCACGCGCTGGTCAACTGTTTCAGTATTGACTGCATCGGTGTTTGCATAGTTGGTTAAAAGACGCGTCATTACATTTCGTGAATTAGACGCAGGACATGACTGTGCGACCGGTTGATTTTGCTGACCTGACCTTTTGCGCCTCCTACAACCGGAAGAGGAAGGTTCAGATGTGGCCATTGTTATTCATGAAGAACCTAATACTACGCAGGCAAACCGTACAAAACTATAACCTTTTGAACATCCAATATTTGTATCAACGACAACTTTTGCACCTTTAACAGATGGATATCTACCAGCAAACGTTTCATACAACAATGTATCCGTAGCATCAGGAGCCAAATCCTCAATAAATATAGATAGATATGAACCTCCATTATTGTCTGCGTGTTTTTCACCCGTACTAAAGCTTGCCCAGTTCAAACGGAAAGCTTGATCCGTATTTGGCATTATGGTCCCGTTGTAGGTTTGAAGAACCTTCTCAGCAGCTTCACGAGATAGAAACTCGCTGAATGATTGACCAGTCTGCTTGTTTCGTATCAGCTTTATAGATGCTACCTGCAAATTCTATGAATCCATTTAATAAGTACATTATTACTCGTATAAGACATTACTATAAATATCTTGATATACTAATGATTATGAAGGAATTGTAACCCCACATTTAGGACTTCTATTTTTTTCATTTTAGTTCAAGTGAACACCCGATAGCCAATCGACCAGGGAATGAGTTAAGCACATAGTGGATTTCTCTTTCTTTTGATTGAGCGTCAGTACTTTTTGAGTCTCTCCTCGTAAGTTCATTTTTGTTTAACGTTGTGTTATGTGATGACAAACTCAAGCACACCATCATATAGCTAGATCTAATTGACTATAACTAAAAGAAAATGAGTTTGCAAGACTTTTATGAATCACAAATTGAAGAAATCAAGCCTGATATAAATAACAATTTCATCCCAGCGCGAAGCACATGTAATATAAACCTCATTACTCTCAAAAACATAATTTTTTTGCTGTTCTGTGTATAATAGTACCTGAGGGACATGACTGCAGCTGCCAACGACACTCTGGATTGACCTCATTGTGACCTTTTCTACAAACAAAGACATTTTATTAGCCAGATTCCAATGACAGATATGACCAAACACACAAAATTCTGAATTAGCAAAAACAATTATTCCCTAACATGTTAGTTACAACTGCTGATATTTTGTCAGCAAAAACTCTGGCAATTCGAGTTTTTGCAAACCTTAAATGCATAACATCAACTTTTTATGTAATCATGCAAATTTTGTTGGGAATCAAAACTGATAACAGACTCACGAATAGGCATTCATTTTATTGAACTGTGGTGGTCAATTTCTTATGTGTAGCATCAACAAAGATCATAAATTTATTTGCCAAAGATCACACACTTTCTTGTCAAGCACGGGCGAAAACAGCGTGTTGATATAAAATTTCTTATTGTTACAGTGATAAATTAAATTTTGAGTTAAAACAGTCTAGGTGGTTTTGTGCGTGTATTCTTAATGCACAATGGGTGACGTGATATCCTATTACGGCAAGATGAGTTGTGCACCTTTCTTTTTGCAGCGGATCCAATATCCGTTCATATGATACAATTAATGGGCAAGCAAAAAACTAAGCACAATAGCATATAAATAGAACCATATCAAAATATTTTTGACACTAACCCCAATCTTAGGTAACCCAAATATGATATTTACCCGTTTCGACACAGATGACTATATCAAAGATTAAAGTGCGAGTCTTTTACAACCTGTAATTTTGGTGCTTGTTTTCCCAAACCCATTGCATATTCAAAAACAAAACTACAAAATTATAAATCAAGAACGTTCGAAATACCATTAATCGTGTGTCTATCTCGTATCGAGATCCGCTATACTCCTTAAGCATATCTTGCAGTCGAACACCATCCATCTTGGCAGACTTAAACACACAAACCACAAAAACATCACCAAACAATCCATACACTAAAAAAATACATGTAAAACGGATCAAAAGTACCTGACTTTCCAAAGAATATGACAGACAACACTAACACAACCAAGGAAAATGCCTTGGTAGCTCTGATTGTGTCATCTCATATGCATAACACCCTGCAAATTAAAAATAACTGATTAACTCTACAAATATTTAAAGGGTGTTTGGTGGCTAACATCCTGACCAAACTGCACATGTAAAAACCATGTTTGTTTGACCTTCTACTCAACAATGAAAACCCTAAATCAATAAACTCAAAACCTAAAATTATAAATTAAATTTGGGGAAAACAAATTAACCTCCATATTATGCAAATCCGACCTCCTTTCCGATTAGCAGCAACGGAAGAACTACCATAGATTAAGTTTGATATTGTCTTTCCCTTTTCAATTTGTCTCTGAGCAAGCAAAGTCTGACCTTATCTACTTATAAGCGCAGAAGGAAGAGTTTTTGTGTAAGAGTGTGTAAAAGGTAAGAAAAAAGATAGATCTGAAATGTGTGTATTTGCCGGCGACATGAGAGAGAGAGGGGGGGGAGAGATAGCCTAGATGAAGACACGTATCATCGTAGAGAGTTGTATTTCAACATCAAATGCACCCAGGCGGGTCAGGTCAAGTGCGGGTCGGACTCTGGTTCGGGTAGCATTTAATCGCCCAAAAAGTAAACACGCGTGTATTGTTTTGTTTAGTTATTGCACAACAAAGCTATATTTTAGTGAACAACTTATTCACCTCTAATGACAGTAGTTATTTTCAAGATACTTTATTGTTGTTGCTACTGCTATTGGTGCTGTTGTTGTTGCTATTGGTGTTGCTGTTGTTGTTGCTGCTGCTGCTGCTGCTGCTGTTGCTGTTGCTGTTGCTGTTATTGCTGCTGCTGCTACTGATGTTGTTGCTGATGTTGATGTTGTTGTTGCTGCTGCTGTTATTGCTGTTGTTGTTGATGTTGCTGTTGTTGGTGTTGTTGTTGTTGCTGTTACTGTTGTTGTTGCTGCTGCTGTTGTTGTTGTTGTTGCTACTTTTTGGGTATCTCTGTTACGCGTAATTCTTCAGGGATGTTTTTATCTCAGCGAAGTATTCTGTTGAGATTCTTGAGCGGGCTCATATGGCTAATTGTAATCCTATTTGGACTCCTGTTAATACTAAGTCCAAGTTTGGAGATGATGGTGATCTAGTATTTGATCCAACCTTATATTAAAAAATCTTACTAGACATCTTTGTAGAAAATTGCGTTTTTGGTAGAGAATTGTGTGAAAATTAGCTAAATAGATTATTATTTATAGAGTATAAAAAAAATTATTTTGAAAAGAAAAAAAAATGATTTTTTTAGCCGTTACGCATTTTCTCACAGAGTAGCTCAAGCCACTTCAATCACCTTTAAACTGACGCGAGGGGGGTGTACTATGGCATGCAACTGGCGACGCCACAAACCATATTACCATAGACTGGCGTCGGTGCCAAGCATGGTACCTTGTGCTCTAAGGCTCTTACACAAACTTTGAACAACCATATTATTAACATTTTTAAATAAAATTTAAAATATATACATTTTACGTGAATACACTTGCAACGAGGTTATGAGCCCGCGTTTCGCTACGGGGTGTTTGTGAACGGTATTTAAATTCCCCAAGATTATCACAATCATAAAACAGATGAACAATACCAAAGTTGTATTATTGCAAATTATTATTCTAACAGGTCTACTTGAGGACAAATAGAAGTCAAGTGAGTGGATATTTGATAACATCAAATAGTTAATACTTTTTAGTATCAAAATGCCTATTAAAATGCTTGTAATTATTGTATAAATGCCTGGAAATGATACTTAATCACTTCATATTTCATTTACAGGAAGAACATGAGCATTGGAGCAAGTGACGCGGGATTTGGAAGTAGAAATCAAGCAAATGAAGGATCTCAAGGGTAGTTACGGCGTAACCACCCTGTAGGAGTTACGCCGTAACCTAATTAAAGAAGAAATGAGTCAGCACCACAGTTACGGCGTAACTTCTTCGTTACCATTACGCCGTAACTTGCCTCATTGAAGAAGGATGACGTTTCCTAGTCACCATTACGGCGTAACCATGGCATTACGGTTACGCCGTAACCTATGGATTATGGAAGTCCACATCAGTATGATTACGCCATAACCTTATACATCAGTTACGGCGTAACCAAAACGAAACTTATAAATAGAGCCCTCATTCTGCACATTCGACATCAACCCTTCTACCATAAAACCAAGGGGTGATACAAGCTTCCAGAAGTCGAAGAATTCTACCAGAATTCCAAGGGAGAAGTCACTTCACTTAATTTTGTATTTAAACATTTATAAACGCATACTGTAAGACTAATGATGAATCAATCCATGATTCCTTTCATTTACTCTTGTTGTATTGTTACCATGAGCGGCTAAGCACTTTTAGTGCTGGTATGGTTATGAATTTACTGTTGTTATGTTGAATGATTCCTATTTATATATCGCTTTATTAGATATCCTTATAGTTTGTCATTGATCCCTGAGTTTTGGTAGTGTTGAGAGTGGTTTAGATCCTGTTAGTTCTGTTATTAGGCGGACTAGTTGAACATTGGGTTAACAGGGTACTAGGGTAGGTTGGCATCTATCCCTAGTGTAGGAATTAATCAATTTACCGCCTCTATCACATTAAACACTTAAAAAGCATAGGAACTCTCTCAGAGAGGGTTTATAATCTATCTAGGTTATGGACAAGTCTTTAGGATAGTTGGGGTTTAATCATTGCAACTTGGATGCCCTACCTTTATGACTTGCAGGGGATTCGAGATTGCATGAAGTATAGGGCAGACCTCAAATGCCAATTCAGGTCTGTTGATATTAGAACCACTAATAAAATGATACTTAGACATTGCACACGAAATACACATCATAACATTAGTAATGAAATAACTAGGTTAACACGCCTTTTTCCTTGACTTTTCTCAAATCATTTACTTTTAGCATTTATTTTCTTGTTATGATTTCAAAATCTATTCAAAACCATTTTCTACTTGTGACATAATCAAATTAAAACTATTTAAACTTATCTCTCTGGACGTTCTTGGATTTACCAAGTTCTGCACTACATACGACCGATGTATCTGCCCGTTAGTACGTGTAGACATCGGTAGACGAGTTTTATAAATTTTAAACTTTTAAATTATTTAAAACAAATAACGTATCAAGTTTTTGGCGTCGCTGCTAGGAGCTAAAAATTAGTTATAGTTTGATTTCTTGTATTTTTTTTTATTCCAGTACTAATTTTTGTTTATTTTCAGGAAACATGATGGAGGATGTTGACATCAATACTCTCACCTTAGAATAATACTTTGTGTTAATTCAAGGAAACCAGGCACCGAGCATAGTTAAAGCCAAATTTGGAGGGATGATGGAAAAAGACATCGAGGACATGACTTTTGCCGAATACATAAAGTATGAAGCAGAGATGAAAAGGCAGTCTTGGAGGAATGCTTGATCCTATTTTCCAACAAAATATGAAGATACATATATCAACACTTTTCACCATGATAAGAGTAGGGTTTTGGACTATCCGCATCACTCTGACGATTCTCAAATCAATGCCTATTATGATTTATCGCCGTTACTCCCTTGCTTCAAACCTGTCCAACCACAAACCGAATATAGGTATGGACCCCTTGAAAAGGACATTGATTACATTTCTGTACGATTTATAATGATCTAGGTGTTAAAAACAGTGATGTAAATAACATGTGGTGGGCAGACACAGGAGAACGAGGAAGACACACTGGTCGCCATCCTCAAATCGCTAGTTGGCGAATGCAAGGCGGTTTATGCCAATAAGGGTGCACAAATAGAAACATCTTCAGATGGGACTAACGAAGTTTAAGGGGTGTCTTTTATTGCGGATGATGATATTCAAAATGAATAATGGGTCATTTCAGGAGCCTTACCGTGTCAGCTACCGCCTAAAGAATTAAACCCAGGGAGTTTTGCTCTTCCTTGCACCATTGGTAGTCTTAATTTTTATGCTATGGCAGATTTAGGAGCTAGTGTTAATGTCATGCCTAAATCAATATTTTAACATTTGAAACTAGCTAACCTTAAGGAAACCGAAATAGTAGTCGAGATGGTTGATATGACAAAAAAATCCCCGTTGGGAATAGTAGAAAACATCCTGGTAAAAATCAATAAGTTCTTATTTCCTTCTGATTTCGTAATTATTGACATGTTAGGGGAGCCTAGTGAAACAATGATTCTGGGTAGGCCATTTTTAGTAACCATACATGCTCGTATTGACGTTTTTAATAGAAAATTTTCATTAGGAACTGGAGAAGATAAAGTGTTGTTTGATATGGATAGAGGTGTATATCACTCTAAAATCATGTTGTAAAAGTTTACATGATAAATCTCTTCAGAAGGAAGAGTACTTTAATACCTCAAATTAGAAAATGATGTATTTTCCTATGAATCCCCTGCATGTTTACTATTTGAGAAGTGCACTCGATCTTGTGATAATGAGAGCATAGACACACTTGATTCAGTTAATAATATGCAGGAACTTAAAGTTAAATACGAGAATATGGTGTGAAATCTAAACTTAGTAAGAATAATATCAAGATGGCATGCGTGCAAACCTGGTCAGGTGTTTTATGATAATAAATGTGGAAAGGATTACAGAATGTGGCCTACATGTAATCCTGATTTAAGCCTTTACAGTGGATACGATGTTGTTTCTAGAAAAGGGGAAAATAGAATGCTTGAACTATTGGGAAATAGATTGGTAAAGACATATTGGGTAGTATAACAAGTCTCTATAAGTCTGTTAGTAATAGTTAGTTTGGTAGTACTGAGTTAAAACTGGCCAGTACTAAGTTAAGTATGGCAGTACTAAAGTTAGTACTAGTAGAGTAGACTAGTACTAGAGTTAGTACTGGTCATATTTAGTTAAGTTTGTTCATAGTTAAGTCTGTTTATGTAATAGAATAGTAATAGTTATCTTAGATATATCTTAGGAAAGGATATGTATTATCCTTTCACACGTTTGTAAAGCCCATTAGGGTTTCCTTGGTGTATAAAAGGAACCCTAAGGCACAATGTTATGTACGTGATTGAAAAAATATCAATAGAAGCATTAGATCTTAATAGCAAATTAGTATTATTGTTTCTTCTTAATTCTTGTGTTAAGATTCCGCATTAACACTTGATATTCATAGTCAGTGTCTCTCACATAGTTGATTTGGATTTATTCAAGTTAGCTATCGTCTTATAAAAGGCTAATCAGATCCTAAACACATGACCTACACGAACAATGGATGTGCTTTCAGGATCATGAGTGACAAAGTGTTGATGGAAATCACATGATATTTACTGACTTCATTAAGGTAAGATATGGGAATAAGACCATTGACGATACAACTCGAGAAAGGTGATACTATGAATAGGTTGCACAGAATAGCGAGTTTAATAATAACGGCATTTCACATGAAGCAACAATGTACGAGAATCCCTACAAGTATCATCATGAGTATCTGCGCTCATGCTTCCTTCAGAAAGATAAGGGAATGCCAAAACCATGAGGGTCCTCATTCAATGAGGAGTACATGAAAAAAATAACACCTATGGATAAAGTAGGCACCTCTCAAAACTTAACTCTTAAGGAGACTACTAACCCGTTTCACAAGAGGACCCAATTTTGAACATAAAAACCTACTTCCCTAATTTCTCCCAACCACGTCCTAGCAAAGCACGACCTAGGGACTATTCAAACGAGGAATGGTTAAGAATTAAATTAGGACATACAAATGTCCGTAAGTCTATTAGGAATGCAGTGCTTAACAAATGGGTGCTAGATAGTTTTGATATTAAGGCCGAATATGGAAGAACGCGTGATGATCCATACTCAAGAAGGTTTGGTGAATACAAGAAGGTATTTGGCAACGAAATTGAACAGTTGGCAAACGAATATGATTTAATGTTATCCCAAATACTTAATCCTCACACAACTAATAATCTACCAATAAGCCATGAATTTACACGAACCAAATAAGAGAAAAAAAGAGAAGTTTAGAAAAAGAGAAAGTAAAAAGAGAAAGGAAGGATGGTTAGCTTGCACTATGTGTGAAATGTGACAACCAACACCCTCTCCATGTGTGGAGAGAGTTCTATTTATAGTCCCATGCCACAAGTTGGCATATGGGCTATTCTTTTGGGCCTGGCTTCGCTTGTGTTGGGCTTTTAGCCCGAAACATGGAAAATATTAGCTTAAAGTTCAAGCTCGTTGAACCCGACTAGCCTATTACAATACAAGACTAATTGTAAATAAGACGACCGATAACATTCTTGTTCAACTTATATAAAAATAAGGCTAACAATCTCCCCCAATGTTGAGGTCGACTTCTATCTCCCTAATGTTGACATTCTTGTTGGAGGTTATCTTTATTTGATTTTATATCCCCTAATGGTGAAGATCTGATTTGACTCTTGAGCTTTGCCTTCTTTGGTCTTGTCTTCGTCTTTTCTTGTTTGTAATGGCTTTATTCATTCATGCTTCTGTGATCTTGATTTTGAGCCTTTGTCTTTTGAGTTTGAGTTCTTGAGATCTTGAATCTTGTATTTTCTCCTTCTCTTGAATCATCTTGATTTTACTTTCTTGATCATCTTGTGCTTTTGACAGACATACTCATACTCGTCTTGAAAGCTTGAACACTCCTCCTCTTCATCAAGGCTAACAATCTCCCAGAGAATGCTTCTAAGGCAATCAATCTCTCCAGAGAACACTTCTTTGTTTGACTTTGAAGATCTTTTATGATGATGTTCGTGATTATCAAAGTTGCTGAATTTTGACATGAACTTATGCTTTCTAACCGATAACATTCTTGTTTGGCACCAGTAGTCTTGATGCTGAATGTTTGACATTTAAAGCTTGAGTATGAGCACGTGGTAATAAATCTAACTTAGCTAGAATGGGGCTGCAACATCGATGTTTGTACCTGCATTTGAATGGTAGTAATAAATAACAGATATGGACGAATATGGCTTTGTTATTCGTCTTGGTTGCAATAACCTCTAGTTCCGTGAGGACCAACTTGTGATCAGTAGGTTCAATTTGGAAGAACCTCCTTGACAGGATTTCTAACTTAAAGCATATGATCTTCTAACACATATGTATTAGATTTACCATGCTTGCATGTTCTCATTATCAAAACGTCTCAAAGAAGATAACACGATAAGAGTGAATCAGATAGTTACTATCTTTTTGATTAAGTCGTCAATTCATTTACTCGACCAAATCGACATCCAGTTAGCACACGCTCGATTCATATAGAATCTTGCAAGTCACCTACCGCAGTGCTGTTTGATGTTGACACTGGAAGGATTTCCATCGTTACTGTGAATACTAAAGAGTATCACTCTGATGTCAAGATCACAAGGATAATGCGTAGGACTATTTGATACTAATTATTGTATATTGATAAACAACAAGTGTTATACATGAATTGTGTCCTAATGAGATTTATAATTTAATCTCTCTTGGCTCTAGACTCGATTTGTGCACTTTAATTTTAGTAATCGGAGGCTAGAGGTGACTGCCGCCTATTCTCACTATCAATGTTCAGAGATCTGTTGAGTGAACAGACATAACGAGAACGTCAATAGCTAATATGTGTATCTCGCGACAGAAATGATGAAAGTCTCTTTTGAGAGAAAACTCTGTTCATGGCTGGGAAGGGGTTTGTGCATTGAATATGCATATGTGCACTGGTGGGTCTATCGACGAGATTTCTTGAATAACAAACAATCATCTTTGTGAATTAATAGATTATGTATTCGCGACCGGTTTATATGCCTAAAAGTTGTGTGGAGTGTTTTCTTTCTTTTTACCCTTCTATCCATACATTTCTTTTTCATTCTTCAACCCCTTCAATGCTTACCAAGACGTCATCACTAACACCTTATTGTGATTGTTCTAGTGTTAGCTCAACCTTATTCGGCATTATTCTATTATTCTCATTCATCTCCAATCATACCTAAGGACTTCTATGGAATGTCCATGGGTAGATCCCTCCGGTTCTGGTTGGATCATAAGACTTCATACATCTCCGCTTGTAACCACCTTATGACTTCATTGACGTCGTGAGTTAATTGGTTGTTGGTTATAAAGATCGAACCTTAAAACCATTGAAAATCAATCAAAGTGTTTAATAGAAATCTAGACGTTTTAACACTTTGAGGGTTTCACTTTTTGAAATGCTCCCCCTATCACATGTGCATCGATATTCAAAATTGTTTAGCAATATGGGTAGGAACAGACTTGTGCACTTAGAGTTCTTAATAGTATTCATTTTCTTCTAGATCACATTTTAATAACATTTTATCCCTTTATTTTAAATAATAAATCTCTTAGTATTTGAAATACCAATTTGATTAAAATTTGTGACATGAAAAAATTTATAGGGAGAAAAATGATACCACAAGATTTCATGGAATTTAGAGAGACATTTTCTTGATTGCACTCTCCCTTCAACAATATATGTGGGATACCATAAATTTGAAAACTTGACATTACAAGGTAAAATAATATTACACCATAAATATGTTGAAGACGGAGTGAGATGCCTTAGTGAATGTGTTATGTGATTATTACTTGACTTTTGATAATACACATTTTAGATTTCACTGATGTTTTTGGAATACATAGAAATTTACTAATTTTAATATGTACCAAATGCATTAAAGGCTTTTAGTTGTTAAAGCTCCACCTCAAAGAAACTCGCGATTCTCATCTCTAAGAAATGACATTTTAATTTTATGTACCACAATTTTGAGAAATTATCTAAGGAATGGAGTGTTGAACACACAATTTAACAAATTCCATATTCATTGTGAAAAATACCACAAATAATATATTGTATATTAACAAGATACCACAAAAAGTATTTAAGCAATTTGACATTGAAAGTGTGTTTTGAAAAATTGTGTTCAACAGTTTTAAAAACCATATGATAGAAGACTTCTCTTCTATTTGTAGAGTAAGCGCACTGAAACATACACTTCCCAAACATTTGGGTTCGGGTTACAATCTGAAGTAACTGTAAGCCATTGTTATGAGCTTAAAACTTTTGAATGTTTTGTCTAGGAGCCCATGACTCGAGAAAATTGACTTTCTCGTTGACAGGATGAGTTATCTTAAAAGATACACTTTCTTATGTACTAAAATGTACATAAGTCATTATGAGAAAATTAGAAATGACATGTTTTGAAATGTTTGAACTCTTGCTCGAACTTCATTCACACACCCGTGTCAATATTAATCAACATTTTTAGGTACGTAAATGTTATCGATTCCAAGAGACATGTCGAGAAGATTCTTTTTGGTATTTTGAAATTTTTTGATTTTATATTTTCTTTTAAAGATTTTCTATTTTTGTATTTGATTTTTTTGGTTTTATATTTTTGTATTTTGTTTTTCTTGATTTTATATTTTTGTATTTTGGTTTTCAAAAATATTTACAAATTGATGTTTGATATATATCAAGCAGATTCGTTTGCTAGAACCTCCAGTTCTTCTGGAGTCAAACATCTCATACCAAGTCGTCTGACGAGATACTTAAACCTTTCTTCGAGTAAGGCTTTAGTAAATAGGTCAGCTAATTGGTATTCAGTTCCGACAAAGAATACTTCAACAATACCCTTTCCAACTTGTTCCTTGATAAAGTGATATCTGACATCAATATGCTTGTTATGGAAATGCTGGACTGGATTGCACGAGATAGCTATGGCTGCCTTTTAGTCGCAATACATAGGTATTTTATCTAAGTGAAAGCCATAATCTGTGAGCTGAGTTCACATCCAGAGAACTTGAGCACAACACACAGATAGAGACGCATACTCGGCTTATACTGTAGAGATTAAAGTGCAATCCTGCTTCTTTGATGACCAGCTGACTAGCTTATCACCTCCTAGAAATTATATGCCACCAGATGTGCTTTTACGTGTATCGAGACAGCCCGCGTGATTCAAATCTGAAAAAGCAGTTAGTTTAAAACTAGTGTCCTTCGGATACCATAGACCCATGTTAAATGGTATTCTTAAGGTACTGAAAGAACCGTTTAACCTCCTTGAGGTGCTTCTCAACGGGTCTCGCTTGATAACGAGCACAATAATTTGTTGCATGAACAATATCTGGTCTACTTGCTGTTAAGTACATGAGTGCTCCGACCATGCTACAAAATTTTGTTTGGTCAACAGGAGTTTCACTCAGATCAGCATCTAGGGGTTTAGTAGCCATTGGAGTACCAATGCTATCACATGAGGTCATACCATGCTTTTTAAGTATCTCTTGAGCATACTTAGCTTGGTTAATAAAGATACCACGTGGGGATTGGTGGATCTGAATTCCTAAAAAGAATTTTAGCTCCCCCATCATAGACATTTCAAACTAGATGTGTATTAGTTTTTCAAACTTTTTAGAAAGTTTTGGGTTTGTAGAACAAAAAATTATATCATCTACGTATATTTGCACAAGAAATATGTCTTTCCCATGTTTAGTTATGAAAAGAGTTGGATTAACAGAACCTTTGGAGAACCCTTTGGATCATCATACCATGCTCTTGGAGCTTGTTTGAGTCCATATAATGCCTTCTTGAGACGGTAGACTTTTTCTGGATGATGTGGGTCTACGAAT
>BQNB010142564.1:0-17118 GCA_026074375.1 Tanacetum coccineum | reverse complement strand
GATAGGGTTTACACACACGATTCATGAGATCCATGAATACAGCAGGTGCGTTTGTTAAACCAAATGGCATGACTTGAAAATCATAGTGTCTGTAACATTCCGTATTTAAGGTCACTAATTATTCCGAACTTTATTTCTATTTTTATTTTTAAGCAAAGTCATTAATTTTACGTTTACCCGATTTGGTAAAAATATCCCGTCCTTAGCTTTAAGGGAGCCGCGTTTAGAATTTTTATTTCGTCTTCGCTATTAAGTGGTTTAATATTCCCATATATCACCTCGATGAGTTTAGTTTTTATTTTTGGCATTTTCCGTTGTGTTTCGCATTTACGTAAATTTCTTGCTTAAAACTCGCGTTTTACCTTAAACTTAACTTTTCTTAAATCTAACTCTTATTATACTTTAAATTAAATACACAATAATAAAAATCAAAAAAAATTATAATCACCCTATTCTAGGCCTGCCCAACACCACACACAACCTATTTCAATTTTCTATAAAAACCATTATTCCTTTCTCTTTTCCATACATGTAAACTCTTCCATTTCACTTAGTTTCAAACCAAGAAAACCTCTCCTCCCTTGTGCTTGTGGCTTCCAAATTTACCACCACCACCACCATCATCTTACAAAAAATTTCTTCTCATTTTTACCATCATAACATCATCCTTGAGTTGCTTGCAAAGTTTGGTAAATTTTCTTGAAGTTTTGAAGAAGTTATTGAAGTTTTAATCAAGACTAGGTTGGATCTTGGACCATTGTTATTTAGGGTGTATTGAACCCTTGTGAGTCAAGGTTTAGGTGTTGTTGGAGTGGGTCTACCCAGCCTAACCAGAAAGAAAATGTTTTGTTGGTTTTGATTTTCTTGGACTAAATCATTTCTAGTAAGGTTATTTCTTGATCTTTGATTTTCTTTTAATTTTGATCCATGAAAATGGATGTTACTTCTGGAAATCATGTTATATGGGATTTTGGTAAAAAAAAAAATTTGAAAAATTTTTTTTTTATTGTGTTAAGAGCTTGTATGGCATTGCATGTGATTGGTTAGAGTTAGGATTGATGTTTGGATGGGTTTTGGAGTAAATAATTAGGACTATTTTGAAACAGTAGCAAAAACGTGTTATAGCAGAAATATTTTGGCCTGGAGCCTATGATTAAATTACATTTCTGGATAGATATATGTCTTGGCATCATAGGATAGTTGGATACCCAACCAACTCCTTGGGATAAGGGAGATATGGTCAAAATAAGAAAATAAGTCAAATTTGGACCTATGATTAGAAAACGAGTTAAACTCCAGGTTTTTGCGATAAAAGGTTAGGTTTTAAAGTTTGGGTCAGTGGTATACATCTTAAGGAAGCTATATCAATTGGCCTCACCTTCATTTCTATCATGGTTTAGGAATTATGGCCATTTCCGTAAAGGGTAAAATTTTTGGAAACTTTCTGTTTTGGGTAACCAGGGGTAAAAGAGTCTTTTACTATGGTTCTGAAACTTTGTAGATTATGAGTCTTACATTTTTGGAAACTAGACATAAAGATATTTCCAGGAGTGAAATCCTCACATTTAGAACATTTGTGAGCTAGGAGATATGAGTCTATGAAGTCGACTTAAAATCAGAAACTGAGTTTTTACGTCTAGTCTCAAAATTTAAAAAACGTATAGTACACTTTGATAAATAAAAGTTTAAAAGAGCCGAAACTTAGTATAGGTATCATTTACCTATAATGACCAATCACAAGATCATTTTTGAGAGTAAAAAGGATTGGGGAAGTTTCTAGTTGAATGCCATGCATATCTCGAAACCTATCTCATGATCACTTGTTTAATATTTACGTAGATGTTACTTTTATCGAACTAAGTCGCGTCACGGTCTTTTAGTGTGGTTGCTTAGAAAACTTCTCGCTCGAACGAATATTCCTTTACTTCTGATCCACTTACTAAAGCGGTGAGTTCAAAGCCACGCCTTTCTACCTAAAATGTTTTTTAAATAAATTTAAACCCTGCGCGGGAGAAACATGCTAGTTATTATCCATTGACCACAAGTGATATTTGGTATGTTGGACCCCGATTGTTAACTAATTTGCATAAGTACCTAATAGCAAAAAAGCATAATATCATGCCACTGTTAATTACCTATGATGGTTGAAGCTGCTAGTACATTAAGTAGATCTATTGGGCCGTGACTGCCTGTCTGGGGGTTGTGCCACCATGGTGGCGATCAACCCTAAATGACAATTTGTAATAGATAAATTTCTTTAGTATAATTGCAATATTACCCAAGTGTGGGGCAAATGAAATACATATTTCGTTATAATATGTTGGTTAACTTATCTTGCATGAGCTAATGCAGTAGTTATTAAACATGTTTGATCCACAAGTTTTTGATGATTAAAAATACTTGTGTTCACTCTTTATTTCATATAAACTCTATGGATTCACTCAACGTTTTTGTTGACTTTTTAGCATGTTTTATCTCAGGTAATCAGGGTTGAAGGCTTAGAGAGGCGAATAGAGTTTAGTGCGAAATGTTTTGACTAAATTGTTTTGGTTCCATTCATTGAAAACACTTTGTGTTATGGTTTTAAAACTTATGTTATGATGTTGTATGGTGACGAACTTGTGGACAAATTTTCAACTCTGATCTTACATGAATGGGACAATGTTACGTTTTAAACGTCTCTTTTGAGCCGTTCTTCATATTCTTATGTTGTTGTGCTATGACTTAACACCCAAACGGTTGGTTCCGCTGCAAAATAAAATTTGTGGGTTTTAAATTAACTCAAGAAATTCTGTTAGGACCTGCATTCAAACTACTCAAAGGCACCCGCTCTAATGTTGCTAAATTAGAATATGACTTTGAAGAATGCTACAAGGCTCTTTCAGAAAAACTTGATTGGGAAAATCCTAAAGGTAGTGACTACCCATTTGATCTTTCCAAACCCCTTCCTTTGATCACGCGTGGAAAACGTCAAAGAGTACCATTTGAATACTTCATCAACAATGATCTCAAGTATCTACAAGGAGGAGTTTCGACTATGACATATACGACATCTACCACCAAGACAAAGGCCGCTCAGTATGATCTACCAGGCATTAAAGACATGGTTCCAAACATATGAAGTCCTGTTAAAGTTGCTTATGATAGATATGCGTTATGAGGTATCTCACATTGGAGAGATCAACATAAGACCTTCTATGCATATGCAAGAGGCATACAATCAAGAGGAGATGTATATTCTACAAAACGTATTCTGGCAGTCACACCTCCCCTCACCCCTCATGAAAAAGTAATTGAGGAAACATAGATACGGGTACTTGGAAGAGATTGTAGTGAGAAAGCTAATAACGTATTATCAATACAAGGTAAGGGTGACTTTCCACGACTCAGATCAATGATATCATAGGATATGTTAATTCTTGTGGTTCAGAATCGGCTCACAAATCTTTTAGGGGATGATGTTGCTGACTTCACAATAGCCCTAAGAATGTTCACCAGAAGTCTGGTTATTCAGAAGCGAGTCGAGGATCTTCAACTTGGAGTTAAAAGTTATCAAAAGAAGATCAACGTTACCAAGCCTGATACTACAAGACCAGATCTCAAAAAAGGCACCCGTACACTCCATACAAAGACCCTCAAGGATTCATTTATGTCGATGACTACAAGAGGAATAGGTTGATGCGCTCTGATGAACTATACAAGTTTAGTGATGGCACGTTAACAATACTTCTTTCTTCGCTCGAAGACATTACCAAGAATATCAACATAGAGTACTTGCCGAAGAGAAGATGGAGCACATTGTAAAACAAAAGAGCTTATTTCATGATCAAGGACATCAACAAGCTGCTAAAGGAAAGGAGGATGATGAGGAGTTTGGAGAAATTTGTTGGCAGTAGACTCTACGGGACTGACCTCAGACTGCTGCAAAGAACAATATGACCTTGTCATATTGTGTTCATATCTCAAAGGTCATTTCGTATATCATTAATTTGTGAATTTGTATATATATAGTGTAGATTGATGGTGAAAATAAGTTGCTCGAGTACATATTATATTTTCAAGAATTTCTTAGTAAATTCAAAAAAATTCAAATTATTGTACTCAGCACAGTCTTATATACCCTCAAACTTGAGGGGGAGCATTAAGATGTTCCTAATAGTGATTATGTAACATTTTATCCCAGAACGTTTAATCAATTGATATCCAAAATATCAAGGGATTAACATTTTAGATAAGGGGAGAAAATGTGATTAAACTGAATCTTAATTGTATTGACAAAGTGATCATATAAAATGGACTCACTTCACTATCAACACTTTAGCATGTAACTACGATAACCAATGACACATGGTTAAGGGGGGAGGTTTTTTCTTTTACTGATGATGAAAAACTCTCAAAGTGTAAATCTTTTGATATTTATATCAAACACTTTGATTGAACTTTTTAATAATTTTGGTTTCGATTGTGATAGAATACCCTAAAGACCGACCATGTACTTAAATTTATGGAGTTATAAGGTGGTTAGGCATAGGTATTCAAATCCTATGATCCAACTAGAACCGGAGGGATCTACCCAGGGATATCCACTAGTTAGTGTAGAAGTCATTAGGTATGATACAAAAGGAGAAAAAGTGAGAATCGGGAATAATGCCGACTGAGATGGAGCTAACACTGGAACAAACCCAACAAGGTGTTAGTTATGAAGTCTCGGTAAGCATTGAAGGGGTTGAAGGATGAAAAAGAAATGTAAGGATAAAGGGTGAAAAGAAAGAAGCCCTCCATACACTTAGGCAGAAACCGGGTCAATACATAATCTGTAGGAAACACTAAGTTGTTATCTAACATTGAAGACAGTCATGGACCCAGTGACGCTATGCACAACCCTCCCTAGCCACTCAAGGTCTCTTAACAGACTCTTGTTTCATTTCTCACGGAGATTACACGCATTTCTATCGACTTTCTCACTCTGAGTTAGTTGATATTGAAAAGGTGGCAGTCTGCTCTAGCCTCCGATCACTAAAAACAAAGTGCACTATTAAGTCTAGAGCCAAAAGAGATAATCCATAAATCTCATTAGGACACTTGTCAAATCATGCTTTCTATGTCATACTATGTGAATAACAAGTTAACATATTAAGAGTCCTATGCATTATCCTTGTGATTTTGCCAGAACATCCGAGTGATTTCATTTACTATGAAGATGGAAATCCAGCTTGAGCTAATATCAAACAAGCTCATGGTAGGTGACTTGTGCGATTCTATATGAATCAAACTTGTGACAACTAGAAAGAAACAATGGTGCGATTCTATAAGAATCAAACTTGTTCCAGGTTATGATTTGACGATTGATGATGAATTTTGAAATTATTAACACTCTCGATGTGTCACAAAACCACTTTAGCAAGTGATACGTCGATTGATTTTCAAATCAATTTTCTATTTCAATCGATGAAATAGTAACTCGTTGGTTCACTCTTATCGTGTTATCTGCTTTAAGACGTTTCGATAATGAGAACATGCTGAGTACGATGAATATAATACATATGTGTTAGAGAGATTCAATACTACAGCTGGAAATCCTATCAAGGAGATCCTTCTTAAATTGAATCTACCTAATCACAAGTCGATCCTTACGGATTCGAAGGTTACTCTAACCAAACACGTGTGAATGACAAAGCCATATTCGACCCCAGATTTATTGCTATCTGTTTTATTTCAGGAATATATAAAGATGGACATGGAGGTACCTGATTCCAGCTGACTCACAGATTCATAGCCACATGCTCATACCCGACCGACAAATATAAAGACATCATGAAAGCTCAAGTACATGTTTCAAGACTTCCGCTACTCTGATACCGTACGTCCTTCTCAAAGCGACGAAGTGTTAAAGTTAAAGAACTTCGAGAAAGATGCATAATTACAGCTTTCAAGTTATCAAATCAAGAATGGTATGAGCATGTCGGTCCAAAAGTCACAAGTTCACAAGATGGCAAAGTTTACAAGATGGCGAAACGAGATTATGCTTGGTTGATGATCTCAAGTTGCTCAAGATCACATTTTTCACAAACAAGTCAAGATAAAGGAACAAGCTCGAGCCTAAAGTCAAAGATCACTACAACAATTCACAAGTTAAAGATTGAAGTTAAAGACTACGAGCTCAAGACTAAAGTCAAAGCATAGTATGCTAAGTTTAAATTTTTGTAAATTGGAGTGACCTCCCTTAGGGGGAGATTGTTAGGAACAAGAAAAGTCTCGGTCACTTCCAATATTAACTAGTCAAAGCCCGTAGTTAGTCAATGTTTTGTTTATAAGCTAATATGGCCCAAAGGCCCATGGAAAGCCTTACAAGGCCCATGGCCGGCCACATTTGGAGTATAAATACCCTCTCCATGCCTTGGAGAGGGTGTTGGTTGGTTGTATTCTCATTTTCACCTTAATGCATTTCATGTTCTTTACTTTCTCTCACTAGAAAATACATCCTTCCTTCCACACTTTCTCTCTCTAGTTCTTACTTGAATATTAAAAGATTACTTGTATTCTAAAATTGGTATCAAGAGCCATGGAGTGATTTGTTTAGTTTTGTGTTTGTTTTCTTTTTGGTTCGTTGGTTTTTTCTTTTACTTCGTACGTATATTTCTTCTTTTTCTTTTGTTTTTGAAGCTTAGTCATACACTAAAGAATCATTTACCTAGGTAAAGTTGATCTAGTATCTTTGGATATAGGTGTATTTGCTTTGGATCAAAGAAAAACTTATTTTTGTTCATCTTTTGTTTTCGAAAAACCTTATAAAGTACAAATCTTGATTTTGAAATTTTCGGCTTAAAAACCATAAAGTTGTCATTTTTAAGGTACCTATAGGTTTAAGAATACTAGTTGTACAAGAAATTATGGGAAAAAACAATCAAAAAGGTGTCTTTTTGTGTTTTAAAGATTTTGAGTTTCGTCCGTGTGTTACACGAATTTGCAGTTTTTAGTTGTATCCGAATTCGCAACTCTAGTGGTACCCGAATTGGCAATTTAGTGTTACCCGAATTCGCAATTTAGTGTTACCCGAATTCGCAGTTTTTGCTTAAGTACCCGAATTGGCAATTTAGTGTTACCCGAATTCGCAATTTAGTGTTACCCGAATTCGCAGTTTTGCTTAATCACCCGAATTCGCAGTTTTGCTTAAGTACCCGAATTGGCAATTTAGTGTTACTCGAATTCGCAGTTTTGCTTAAGTACCCGAATTGGCAATTTAGTGTTACCCGAATTCGCAGTTTTGCTCAAGTACCCGAATTGGCAATTTTCAGCAACACCCGAATTCGCAGTTTTCTTAGTATCACCCGAATTGGCAATTTTCAGTGACACACGAATTCGCAATTGGCTTAATCAACCGAATTTGCAGCTTTAACTTAAAACTCAAATTATTTAATCAAAATTATATGGTTTATTTCTTTGACTTGTAAAATCCAATGAAACACTCACTTGTTTTCTCGATTTTGTCAAGAATTGTAAAATCCCGTGTAGTTTCAAGACTTAAAACACACAAAAGACAACACCCTCAAACACAATTACTTTCAATCACCGCTCGATCAAACAGTAATCTTATAACATACAACCTTTCTCAATGACGACTCTTGCTGGCAAAGCGATTCTTTCGGGTGCTGACAATCGTCCACCCATGTTGGAAAAAGATATGTACGATTCTTAGAAAAGCCGAATGGAGCTATACATGATGAATAGACAACATGGACGAATGATTCTTGAATCCGTTGAGAATGGTCCACTCATTTGGCCTTCAATTGAGAAAAATAGAGTGACTAGACCAAAGAAATATTCTGAGTTATTTGCTACGGAGGCAATTCAAGCTGATTGTGATATCAAGGCAACAAATATTATTCTCCAAGGATTACCACCAGAGGTCTATGCATTGGTTAGCAACCATAAAGTCGCCAAGGAACTTTGGGAAAGAATTCAACTTCTCATGCAAGGAACGTCATTGATGAAACAGAAAAGAGTGTAAGCTTTATGATGAATTGATATAGTTTGCTTATAAAGAATGGGGGAAAACACTACATGATTTCTACTTGAGATTGTCGCACTGCTACTCGATGACATGAACATCTAAAATTTGAACTAGAAACAATTTCATAGTGAACAATAAGTTTTCGATTCCTTTCTCTGAGTGAGCAAATTTGTGACAAATGTCAACTGGTTCGGATTTGCACACAGAAATAACATTGATCAGCTCATGCTTACATGGGGAAAACATGAATTTCATGCAAATTGAGTTCGTTTATTGCATGGAAACGCAACACTAGATCGCTTGCTTTGGTCTGCAACCCGTCAGATGACCCAGTCTCCATATCAAACTAATTAGAAACTTACACAAAAATACTCTTAATTTCACCACATGTTTCACGATATCAGTCTCCTACGGCATGGTCACCTTATCCAGTCTCAACAATACTCGAACAAATCACATCATCAACATTTTTTTATAACTTATCCATCCAATGATTATCAATCATTAGTTCACCACAACGTTTATTCTCCACCATCATCCATCCCTCAATTGGAATATGCTCCCACAGTTAACCAACAACCTGAATTTCTCCAACTAGACTCGGGTTTAATTGTTCTAGTGTTCCAGAAAGGTAATGATCCCATTGATGCCATCAATCACATGATGTCTTTCTTGACTGCTGTTGTCACTTCCCGCTATCCTACTACCAATAACCAGCTCAGGAATTTGTCAAACCCTAAGCAACAAGCTACCATTAATGATGGGAGAGTGACCTTACAACCAGTTCAGGGGAGACAAACTTCTTTTGTTGCGGGTACTACAAGGACCTACACTCCAGGAACGAGTGGAAGTAATTATGGGAAACAAAGGACTGTTATTTGTTACAACTGCAAGGGGTCAAGACAACTTGTCCAAACAGTGCACTAAACCGAAAAGAAAACGGGATGATTCATGGTTTAAGGATAAAGTGTTGTTGGTTCAAGCTCAAGCAAATGGTCAAATTCTACATGAGGAAGAGCTAGTATTTTTGGCAGATCCAAGAATTGCAGAAGGTCAAGCCGCACAGACCGTCATTACTCACAATGCTGCTTATCAAGCCGATGATTTGGATGCATATGACTCTGATTGTGATGAACTCAACACTGCCAAAGTTGCTCTCATGGCAAATTTATCTCATTATGGTTCATGTTAGCCTCAATTTATTGAGTCGAACAAGGAAGCTCGGTCACTCTACGATGGAGCTTCGGTCTTTAATTAGTTAATGTTGTAACAGGATAATATCAGGAATCGGGCTCGATAGATAATCTAATATTGTATATGTTTCGGGTTTAATCCCAAACAAAACCCGAGCCCGGGTCCTAGTTAAATATCCCGCGCGTCACATTAAATGTGTAGGGGTATATATATATTTAGATATTTTCTAAAAAGAAAATATCTCATATATATAGATATTTTCTTTTTAGAAAATATCTAGTTTTTCATTTTCAATATATCTTTTTTTTCTCTCATCTCTCTCTCTCTTTTCGATCCTCTCTCTTTCTTCTTTCTTGATTCGATTTGTGATTCGTGTTATGAAGTGAAGTGTTAATCGGGTTCCTACAATTGGTATCAATCGCCTCGGGTGGATTTCGTGGTTTTTTTGTTGTTATAAGCCTATTGGATTCGGAAGATTTGGTTGTTTCATCATTCGGTATATTTGTTTCTTTTCTTAAGATTCGGCTTATTCAAAGAGAAAGGAAACGACGAGTTGTTGGTTAGATTTGGGGTCCAAAAGTTGTTTTTTTTTGGTCGCATCAGTTGGGCAAAAACGTCAAGGGGTTTTACGCTCTTGGTTTTTGTGAAGAACAACCGAACGAGTGGAAAAAACGTATCAACCGAACGAGAGGAAAAGTTGTACAACCGAACGAGCAAATTTTTTTTGGACCGAACGAGAAAAAATTTTCGAGGACCGAACGAGTTCTTTTTCTTCAAGGACCGAACGAGCGGAACCGAACGAGCGGAACCGAACGAGCAGGAACGAATTCGAGTGGAACTCTTTAGAACGGAGCGGAATTCGTAACGAGTGGAACGAACAGGCGGGAACCGAACGAGTGAGAATACGAACGAGCGGAACCGAACGAGCGGAACCGAACGAGTGGAACCGAACGAGCGGAACCGAACGAGCAAAAAAAAAAAATTTGACCGAACGAGAAAAAAAAAACTTGTGTGACGAAAAGGGTTTCAGTAAAGCAGCCATAACTTTTGATCCGTAAGTCCGTTTTAGGCCCGTGACTCATCATAAATCGAAGAGAAAAAACGAGACGAATCACGCAATGTAACACTTTTTAGCTGGATAAGTATTTTTCGAAGCCCAAAACCATCGTTTCTATGAGGGAAATCGACATTTTTCAGTTTTTTTTTGGAATTTTTTTCCTCGTGGTCCGAATCAAATCACTCACGGTTTTCTATTGATTTGTAAAAATCCGTTAATTAATTTAATCGGTTTTAATCATAGACGGTGAAAATCCCGTGAACGTGAATTGTTTTTTTTTTTTTTTTTTTTTTTACCCCCACTCTTACACAACACACTTCAATCACATAATATCCACTTAAGATCCTAACAAAAAAATCATTCACACTCATAATCATCATATTATTCATCATGTCTACTCCCAGTTAACACATCCATCCACAGATAGCCAAATGCATAACTATTTAATGCAACTGGTTCAAGCAGCGTCCACCGATGCTTGGACAGGAAGATATTCTCAGTGGCATTCGCGTTTTCTTCGATACCTTGGACACTTAATTCGACATGGTGAATATCTGAGGGAAGTGCATCTTTGACGGACATATTATGCCGACGAAAACGTACTAATTGCAGAAGTTGAACAGCAGAAAACATTCTTCCAGTGCTGCACACGAGAAGGAGGGACAATACACAAGCATGACAGCAGAGAACACCTTTACTTTCAAGCTTGAAAAGGAAGCTATTTTCTTGATTCTGACTGGTATTGGGGATGAAATTTACTCAACTGTTGATGCATGTAACACAGCAAAGGAGATGTGGACAGCCATTGAAAGGCTACAACAAGGGGAATCGTTGAACGTACAAGATGTAAAGACCAATCTATTCTGGGAATTTGGGAAGTTTACTTCTAGAGATGGAGAATCCATGGAGTCTTATTACTCCCGGTTTTATAAACTGATGAATGAGTTGACAAGGAACAACTTACAAGTTTCACCAATGCAAGTGAATGTTCAATTTCTTCAACAACTTCAACCAGAATGGTCAAGATTTGTGACGGTTGTCAAGCAGAGACAGGAAATAGACACAGTCTCATATCACAAGCTGTTTGACGTTCTGAAGCAGTTTCAAAACGAAGTTAATGATATCCGTTCTGAGAGATTAGCCAGAAGTGCAAATCCATTAGCACTTCTTGCGGCTGCTCAACCATATTCAGATAACTACTATCAGGCACCAAATCCTCAAAGATCGAATGCACCATCATACAAGCAATCTTCTTCCACACGAACAAGTGCGTCTACCAGACACAAAGGCAAAGAGATCGCCAAACCAGTTACTCCTCAATCTGAGTCCGTTTCTGAGGAAGACAGTGATCCAGAACAAGCTCGGAGGGATAAGGATATGCAAAAGAACTTGGCACTCCTTGCTAAGTACTTCAAGAAGCTGTACAAACCTACCAACAACAACCTTCGAACTTCTTCAAACTCCAGGAACAAGACTGAAGATACCACACCAAGGTATAACAAAGACAATCAGTCAGGACAGTTTGGGAATCAAAGGACGATGACAGTTGCTGGGGCTAGGGAAACAGTAGGCAGTCCGGTAGTGCAAAACACTGGGATACAGTGCTTTAACTGCAAGGGATTTGGACACTATGCCAGGGAATGCAGGAAGCCAAAGCGGGTTAAAGACTACGCGTATCATAAGGAGAAGAATATTACAATCCAACACACGGTCAAGCTGAGGAAAACAACAATGATCAAGCAGAGATGCATGTTTCAGAAGATGAATTTATCTCAATCCTTTTGTACACGGGTACAAAAATCGGTGTGTCTTCTCAAGCACATTGATAATACCCGATGTGCATTCATTTCAACCACAAAGCATGATTACCGATTGACCAGAGATCATCCATTAGAAGCAAGTTCGTGGATATCCAAACCTTGCAGTTTCAAAACAAGCGACAGCTTGCCACAGATCCTGAAATGTGTATGTTCGCGCTCACGGTGAGTATTGTTGAACCAAAGAACATTAAGGAGGCAATGGCTGATTCTGCATGGATCGAAGCAATGCAGGATGAACTTCATCAGTTCGACAGACTAAAAGTCTGGGAACTAGTCGACAAACCATTTGGCAAGATGATTATAAAGCTAAAGTGGTTATGGAAGAACAAGAAGGATGAAGATCAGACTGTAATTCGCAACAAAGCACGACTTGTTGCTAAAGGTTATGCTCAGGAAGAGGGTATTGATTTTGAAGAATCATTTGCTCCAGTTGCTCGCTTGGAAGCAGTTCGGATTTTCGTTGCCCACGCAGCACACAAGTCTTTTCCAATCTATCAGATGGACGTAAAAACGGCATTTCTTAATGGTCCACTGAAGGAGGAGGTTTATGTTGCTCAGCCAGAAGGGTTCGTTGATCCAGATAATCCAGAAAAAGTCTACCTACTGAGGAAAGCTTTGTATGGATTAAAGCAAGCTCCAAGAGCCTGGTACGATGAACTATCAAACTTCCTGATGTCCAAAGGCTTTACTAAAGGTACAATTGACCCAACTTTATTCAAGATAAAATACGGGGAGGATATTCTACTTGTGTAGATTTACGTTGTGGACATAATTTTTGATCGACGATTCCTAAATATTCAATACGATTTGAAAATTAATGCCACAGAAGATTTTGAAATGTCCTTAATGGGGGAGATGAATTCTTTTTAGACTTCAGATCCACCAGTCCAAATATGTATTTTTATCAATCAGGCCAAGTACGCTTTAGAGATTCGGAAAGCATAATATGGACAACTGTCACTCCATTGGTACACCATTTGGATACACAAAACCCAAACTAGATGTAGATTTGAGTGAGAACCCGTTAACATCTGATTATCCGTAGTAAAATTGGTCATCTCATTACTTATCATCTAGTAGACCTGACTTAGGCAGCTGTATGTTATTGTGCACGTTATTAAGCAAACCACTCTATGCACTCAAGGAGGTTAAAAGAATATCTTAAATACCTATGGGTACATTAACATGGGACTCTGGTATCCAAAGGATTTCTAGATTTGAAAACTAACAGCATTTTACATGAGGTGATCATGCCGGATGCTTGATATCGGAAAAAGCCACTTCTGGAGGGTATAAGTTCCTTGGTGATAAAATGTAAGCTGGATGTCAAAGAACCAAAACTGCACTGCAATGTACTTTCAGACAGAGGCAGAGTATGTGTCGTATCTGCAAGTTGTTGCTCAGTAATGTGGATGAGGATCATCAGCTTCAAGATTCTGGCTTCAACTACAACAAAATACGTTGTATTGCGACTCTCAGACAGCATAGCAATCTCATGCAACCGTACAACTCACTCACGGACAAAGAACATCCATACTCGGTATCCTTCATAAAAGGAAAGGTGAAATGGTATAATTGAATGTATATTTTGTAGGAACTGAATACCTATTAGATGACATGTTTACGGAATGCCCTTCCTGAGGATCGGTTTAAGTATCTTGTCAGAAGGATTGGTATGAGATGTTTGACTCAGCTGTAACTGGACGGTTTTGACAAATGAGACTGCTTGATTTTTCATGATTAAAACATCACCATGTACATCTTTTTGAGAAAAGCAAAATTACAAAAAAATATAAACTTCAAAAAGAAAATTACAATCAAAAAATCAAAAAATTCCAATAAAGATTCTTCTCGACATGTCTCTTGGAATCGATAACATTTACGTGCTTAGAAATTTCGATTAACATTGACACGGGTGTGTAAATGAAGTTCGAGCGAGAGCTGCAAATAGTTTCAAAGCATGTCATTTCTAATTTTCTAAATGGCTTATGTGCAAATGTCAGTACATAACCCGAACTTCATATAAAGGAAGGTTTTTATCTTATCCTCACAACGAGAAAATTAACGTTTCTCGGTCTTGAGCTGTTCTTACAAGACATTCAATGGTTTTTAGCTAAGAAAAAGGCTTGTTAAGTTTCAGTGCGCTTCCCTACAACGTTAGAAGGAAGTCCTCTAACATGTGGTTGTTTTCAAAAGTTGAACACAAATTTTCATGTATCTTGATGACAAATTCATTAACTCTTTCAAAATTTGTAGTGTTCAAACACTCCATCACCTCACTATGTTGTCAAAAGACAAACAATTTTTCAATTGGTCCTATTATTGAGGGGGAGGTTTTCGAAATACGAAGTTTTAATGTTTTGGGATACATCCATCAACGACCATTCTTATGTATCAAAACATTTATACAAATGTTCCAACCATTTCATGCTGGACCATTTGTTTCCCACAGATTTTTCAAGACATTTTTAATCACAAGGTATTTCAAAAAACTAAGTGATTATTATTAAAATAAGAGGAGGAAAATGTATTTAAAATATTGAGCTAATCGACTCAATGTGGCTGAACAGAAGAAAGGTTTATGGTTCGATTCTTATACCCATAACTACATCTTAATTTCACGAGAATCTGAAGTCATAAGGTGGTTAGGTTAGGAATCATCCTATGATCCAACCAGAACCGGGAGGATCTACCCATGGTTAATTCACAAGTTAGAAATAACAGTCCTTAAGGTTGATTGGAGTGAACTGTATATGGGAATTCTTGCCGACCTTAGATAGAGCTAACACTGGAACAATCACAACAAGGTGTTAGTAATGACGTCTTGGTAAGCATTGAAGGCGTTGGAAGAAATTAAAAAGAAATGTATGGATATAAAGGGTCTAAAGAAAGTAGCCTCCACACAACTTAGGCAAAACCCGGGTCAATTCATAAATCTATCAGAATCACAAGGTGATTGCTGTATTGAAAACGACATATGGACCAGTGATGCAATGCACACCCTTCCCAGCACATTCGGGTTTTCTCTCAACAGAGAACAACAAAAAAAAAAAAAAAAAAAAAAAAAAAATCAAAAAAAAAATAAAACAAAAAAAAAAAAAAAGAAAAAAAAAAAAATAAAAAAAAAACAAAAAAAAAAAAAACACAAAAGAATTAAAAAAAAAAAAAAAAAAAAAAAAAAAAAAAAAACAAAAAAAAAAAAAAAAAAAAAAAAAAAAAAATAAATAAAAAAAAAAAAAAAAACAAAAAAAAAAAAAAAAACAAAAAAAAAAAAAAAAAAAAAAAATACTTGTCTCATTTGTCACGGAGATACACAAGTTATCTATTGACATCTCACTCCGAGATTGTTGATATTGAATAGGTGGCAAACTGCTCCAGCCTCCGAGTACTAGAAACCAAATGAAATAATCGAGTTAGAGCAAGAGATTCAATCAAATCTCGTTAGGACACATTCCATTTCAAACACTTGTTGAACATCATCAGGTTCACAAGCTGTTATCAAGAGTCCTACGCAATATCATTGTGATATTTGCCAAAACATTCAGAGTGATACTCTTTAGTATTCACAATGACGAATGGAAATCCTTCCAGTGTCATCATCAAACAGCACTGCGGTAGGTGACTTGCGAGATTCTATATGAATCAAACTTGTGACAACTGGATATCGATTTGGTCCAGTAAATGAATTGACGGTTGATGAATTTTGATAAAAACATGACACTCTCGATGTGTTACAAAAACACTTTACGAGGACACGTTGATTGATTTTCACAATCTATTTATCGTTTATCCTAAGTAAACCTGCAGGGTCAAACGGTGGTAACTGGCACATCAAACAATCCCATTCAAATGCTCAATCTACGAAGACATACTATCTAGAAAGCTCAAGATTTAAAGACAAAGACTTCCGCTAACTCTGATTTGAAGCTTTCAAGATAATGCAAAAGTATGAGCATGTTGGTCAAAGACATAAGATCGCAAGATGGCTTAGCCGATCGCAAAGCATGAAGGAACAAGTTTACAACAAATAACGAAGACAAAGACCAAGAACACTCGAGCTTAAACGACAAAAGCAATCTCACTGATCTCATGAAGGAGTGTCATCAATGAACTCACTTCGGGGGAGATTGTTAGCCTCAATTTTATTGAGTCAATAAAGGAAGTTCGTTCCCGTGTTCAAGACCTCACTTCGGGGGAGATTGTTAGCCTCAATTTATTGAGTCGAACAAGGAAGCTCGGTCACTCTACGATGGAGCTTCGGTCTTTAATTAGTTAATGTTGTAACAGGATAATATCGGGAATCGGGCTCGATAGTTAATCTAATATTGTATATGTTTCGGGTTTAATCCCAAACAAAACCCGAGCCCGGGTCCTAGTTAAATATCTCGCGCGTCACATTAAATGTGTAGGGGTATATATATATTTAGATATTTTCTAAAATATCTAAATATATATAGATATTTTTCTTATTTAGAAAATATCTTTTTCATAATATCTAAAATTTCTTTTCATCTCTTTTCTCTCAACTCTCTCTCATCTCTCTCTCTAATTTCGAGTCTCTCTCTCTCTCTAGTTTCTTGATTCGTGATTCGTGTGATTATATGAAGTGGTAAATCGGTTCCTACATTACGTTTAACTCTATATAATTTATTAAAAATTCAACCACTAAAGTTTTATTAATTACCTCATCTTTTTTAAGTTTTTGTTTTCACAAATTTGACGCATATATTTTATGTGTTTTTTCCTCCATCAAATCGCTCTACGAAGATTTTCAATTTTGACCAAATTAAATTCAATTTTAACTTTTTTAACCAATCAGATTGCATGATTTTATCTATGTGTCAAAATAAAACGACATGATTGGTCCAAAATTTTTTTCTATCAAATTGTTTTGCCAAAAAACTCTAAATTTGTGTAATTATTTTATTATATAAAAGATATAAAAGATGTATGTACATATTCAAAATATAAAGTTTTATGCATATTAATAGAATGTAATTTACAAAAATACTTTTCTTAAAAATATCATACTTTTT
>BQNB010142563.1:0-17118 GCA_026074375.1 Tanacetum coccineum | reverse complement strand
TGCTTTTAGACTATCCTTACTATATATTTGATATTTTATTATATTATATGTATTTTAAGGTGTAGTCTGAGCGGATCACAGTCTGCAACAACTTTTTCTTTGTTGATTTGAGTAGATTTCAAAATGATTTTCAAAAGCTGTTTTTAGTAGTTTAGAGGTCAAGCTTTTTAATGGTGCAAGTCTAAAATCCATAAGGATCCATTAGCTTGCTTAAAAATAAGCTCAAAGTTGCTTGTTTATCTGTTTTGAACACAGTTTTATGAAAAAAAATGCTTATTGGTTTTTCAGCTTATTACTTAATCTTTTAGCTTAATTCTTGCTTAGATTTGCTTATCAGGTTAGTTGTAAGGAGTTTGTAGCTTATTTAGTTCTAGTTACAGCTTATTCAAGTTTCTTAGTTAATTTAGTTTAGTTAAAAAGCTCAAAAATCCTTTTAAGTCATAACTGTGACTTTTAAGCTCGATTTCTAGCTTATTTCTTAAGTTTTTAAAAAGGTTGTTTTCACAAAAGTTGTTTATTTTCATATGTTTTATAAGTTTGTTCAAAAAGTTTTTCAAAAATAAAAAAAAGGGAAGAGGGGAAATCGTGGATGAGCAGGGCTCGAACCCACGACCTCTACCCTCCTCAACCTTACAAAGCCTCAACACAACACACACAAACCAACTCGCCCTTGAGACTTTTTCATACATTCTTTGCAACATTAATTCCTTATAGACATTCTTTCATTTTGCTTATTCGAGCTTTATGGCTTATTTTCTGCTTATTCATTAAGCGAATTTTCAATTTAGCATTTTTAACAGATTCTTTACCGTCCTAAGTACTTTTTATAATTTTCTAGAATTTTTTGGAGTAGTTAACTATTTTTTATTAATTTTCAAGATTAAATTAGTTTTTAATTCGTAATAAAAAAATAAAAGTCAAAAAAATATAATTCTTTTTCTGAAAATTTTCTTTTGTCATTTAGTACCTAGAAAAAATAGATTTGCTTTCGTAATGTTAATATTTGAAAATTTATTTTTTAAAGAACGGGATTTCGTACCGTTCTAGTATTCTGTCGTTTTTTTTTTTAAGCTTTTAAGTGTTTCGTTTTAGAATTTCCATTAGCCTTTTCTTAGTAGGTTAGTAAAAATAGGAATTAGGAAAAATAAGAAAAATCATTTGGTTTAATTTTAGATAATTTAGGCTTTAAAAAAATGTCGCGTTTTAATTCCCGATTACATTTAAAGCTTACGTGTTTAATTTTCATTTCTTGTTTACTTGTTTTCGTGCATTTATCTACTTGCCATTTATATTTAGTAGGATTTAGACAACCAAATCAAAATCTTCGAAATCATTCAAAACGCGCGATCACGGACCTAACCGATTTTTAATTCACGCTTTGTCAAGAGAAAACGACACGGGAGGTTTTTGAGACAACTTTGGTTAAAAGTTTGTTTCTTGAGCCCGGCGAAAAATACTTACTATACTATTATTTGATATAATCCTTATATATTATATTATATATAGTGTGTTCGGAGCGTATCAATTATCTGTTATGATGCGTCAAACAGGTATAGATATATAATATATATATATATATAGTGAATCGACCGCGTATCACTACTATATCACTAAGCACCACTAACAGTAGTAATACTAAAACACTAATCTTGCTACTCACTACTATCACTAATATTCACTAGTTCTAATCGCACTAAATATAAGAAGGACACTACACTGTCACTTCTTTACTCCCTATTATCCATTAGAATGTCTCGAAGGATAAGCACATTTTCACTCACTAACTAACCCATCTGATATTGTAGCCACTTGCTTTAATGGGGTATGACAAAACATTCTTAGAAACTTACATTCTAATAAAGCTTCTTTTCTCCTCAATGGAAGTATTGATATACTATTCTGCAATGCTAAGTGCTGAAATCTTACTGCATGGAACGGATTCAGTAGCACATGGCCCTGCAATATCTGCTAGGCCACAAACTAGAAATTCAACATTTCTAATATATCTAGAAAAGTATGGTGAAGAATCTAGATATAGTGTCAAATTTTCTAAGTATCCTATGTTCGTGCAAGTCTTCTGGATAAACAAGTTGGTGATATGTCTACTCATGATGAAATTTTTGTTACACCCTCTCACACAAAGAAGGTATTTGGCAATATGAAAAGGGTTGGGAAAGGATTCTCTGGAGCAGTTACACCCTTATTTCCAACCATGATGGTTCAAGCTCAAGAAGAAATGGGTGAAGGTTCAGCTAATCCTACTGATCCCACATCATCACACACCCATTATTACTCAAGCCATCAACATCTCAACCCCAAAAGAAACAAAAACCAAGGAAGCCAAAGAGAAAAGACACTGAGATTCCTCAATCCAGTGGTCTACAAAGCCTATAGCAGATGAGGCTGCCAATGAGGAAAATGTACATACACATTCTAATGATCCAATGCTCAGTGGTGAGGATAGTTTGAAACTCAATAATTTGATGGAAATTTACCAAATTGCAACAGAGGTCCTTGACCTGGAAAATACTAAGACTACTCAAGCACAGGAGATTTCAAGTTAGAAGTTGAGAGTCAAGAGGTTAAATAAGAAAGGAGGGTCAAAAACTCACAAGCTCAAAAGACTATTCAAAATTGGTAATACTATACAAGTTTGTTTCCCTCTTAAGATGAAGGTTTGGGTGATCAGGAGGATCCATCCAAACAGGGGAGGAAAATAGATGACATTGACCAAGATGCAGAAGTTACATTGGTAGATGAAACTCATGGGAGGCATGATGATCCTCAAATGTTTGATAGAGATGTTTTTAATGGTGAAGAAGTGTTTGTTGCAGAGCAAAGTGAAAAAAGTTATGAGAAGTATTTAATACTAGCTGTAAGGTGGTGTTCTTAGCACAACAATTACTACTGAAAATCACTTTGCTCAAGCCATTGGCTGAATGAGGAGTGCAAAACCTAAAGGTTGTGGTAACCAGACTAGTGAAGTGTACAACCACAACAGCAAACCTTCACAATACCCTAGAAGCTAAAAGCATTACTTTTAGAGACCCTGATGAATCTACAACAAAAACAACACTAACACCAATACCTTTAAACATCAAGTATAAAGGCAAAGCTAAGATGATTGGACCTAAGAAGCCTTTGAAAAAGAAATAATAAATAAGACTTGATGAAGAACTTGCTTTCAAGCTACAAGTTGAAGAAGAAGAACAAGCAAGACTTGAAAAAGAGAAGGCTAAGAAAGTTAAAGAAGCCAACATTTCATAGGATAATGTGCAAGCAATGATAGAGGCTGTTAGGTTATTGGCTAAAAGATTGCAAGCAAGAGAGCAAGAAGAAGTGACAGATGAAGAGAAGGCAAGATTGTTTGTAGAACTTTTAAAGAAGAGAAAGAAACACTTTGCAGCATTAAGAGCTCAAGAAAAGAGGAACAAGCCACCAACTAAATCACAAAAGAAAAGTGCAATGCCAACTTAGCTAAAGCACATGGCGGTTACAAGCAAAAGTCAATTGAAGAAAAAGTCATTTGCAAAAATTCAAAAGTTATTTGATAAATCCATGACAAGTGTAAACATGTTTGTTGATATGGATACTAAGTTGGTGAAAGAAAGCTCAAAGAAAGCTAAAGCAGAGATGGCACAAGAAAGTAGTTCTAAGAGAGCAGTAGAAGAGCTAGAACAAGAGGTAGCAAAGAAATAAAAAATGGAAGATGATAAAGAGAAAGAAGATCTTAAACAATGCTTTGAGATTGTCCAAGATGATGAAGTGGAAATTGATGCTATACCTCTATCTAACAATGCTTTGAGATTCTAGATTCATAGAAAAGGAAGGAATGGCTATTATGAAATAATGAGAGCTGATGGAAGTTCCAAGATATACTTATTGTTTAGTCAGCTGATCAAAAGCTTTGACAGAGAAGATTTGGAAACTCTGTGGAAGTTGGTTAAAGCTAAGCATGGGAGTACAAGGCCAGAAGAAGGCTTATGAAATTGATGCATTGGGTAATCTAAATACTAATGTTTGAACATCATGTAAGAGATCAATATGGAGGAATTTACACGGAAAAAAGTATAGCTTTGGAGCTATATGATTCCTGTGGAATACACTTTATGAGGTTTAAAGATATGCATGTCTATATGCTAGTTGAGAAGAGATATCCCCTTACACCTACAACAAACACTGGTATGCTAAATAAGAAGCTGCAAGCTGACTATTGGAATGAAATATGTATCAGCTCTTAGCTTAATTGACAAAACACTCAAGAAATATTGAGTGTTTGGACATCCTCCCTGGTGATTGATAGCTTTTTTAATGAAGAAACATAAAGTTTTGAAATAAATATCAAGTTTAGGGGGGGGAGGATTTTTGGATAAAAGGCCTCTTGATGATCTTGAAGTTATTGCAGCTAAGGTTAGATTACTGCTGTTAAGCATGAACTTAGTGTTGCTCAATAACTTTTATGAAACATAAATAGCTACTTGTTAGTGATGTCAATTATAAAGTTAATAACTAAGCTAGTTTCACATACTACTGTTAGTATATATTAGTACTGCCAGTACAAAGTTAAGACTGCTCAGTTAAAGTTAATACTTCTAGTATAAATACTGCAACTGTTAGTAGAAAGTTACTACTGCTAGTGTATCTAGTACTCTAGTATATGTTAGTACTGCTAGAGTAAAGTTAGTACTACTGGTGAAGATTAAAGAAAATATTCTAAGTAGTTACTACTGCTTATACACAGTTAATGCTGCTGGTACAAAGTTACAACTGCTGAAAAGATTAAGACTGCTGAAAGAGTTTCTACTGTCAAGGGATGGATAAAGACAGAAGAAAAGAATAAAGATTGCTTATGTGATATGCATGATATATTTTTGTAAAAGATACGTATTAAGTATTTGTTATTAGAAGATTAATGAAACATAGGAAAATATTGTAAGCCGTTTAGACTTCTTCTGGTGGTTTAAAAAGAGAGAGGTCCTAGGGCATAGAGTTAGATATCTAGAAATCGTTTGTTTTGATAACGATATAGCTTCAAGGTTTTGTAACCCTAACACTATTAAGAGTGTTCGTATTATATTAAGGATGAAAGTTTGGTAAACTGTTTGTTATTAATCTTATTCATTATTGTTTCATTAAAATTCTTCTTAGTATCATTGACTAGATTCCGCATAGTCTTTGATATTCACAATCAAAGTTTCTACCATAGTTGTTTTGAATTTATTCAATACAACTTAGCCTTATACAAGCTAAGCAAGATCTATTCTATTAGGATCAACAGTTTGCGACCGTTTTTTGGCTTTTAATCATCATTTTGCCCTTCTAAGTTTAGTATAAATAGGTATATTGAGTTTGGTTAAGTTATAACCATCAAACACTTTCAAAAATACTCTTGAAACAATCAAATTGCTCACTAAACGCTCATAAAATGGTAACTCAATATTCTTTAACTTCTGTCGGTGTTGGTTCTTCAAATCAACGATTGTTGCGGTTTTAAAAACAACCCAAAACCTAGAAATTTGGTGTAATTACAGACACATAAAGTTGTCGGATGGGAGTTTGAAGGCTCATTGTAAACATTGCGGTAAGTTTTTGAATCACTCATCCAACTCGACGTTGAAGACTCATTTTGTAAAAAAAGTATTGCCAAGGACTCAAAACCGTTCCTGATGCGGGTCAATCATCTATGTCATGTGAGGGGGGTCTTTTGCCTATGAGGCGGATCGGTGTCGACAACAATTTGCAACCTTTGTGATTCAAGAAGGTTTGCCGTTTAACCACTTTGACAACCGGTGATTAACTTAGGTGATTCAAAATACTTTTCAACCGTGATATACTCAAGTAAGTCGTGCTACTCTTAGACATGATGCACTTAAAATGTGGAAAATGCTAAAACAAAAATAATACAAGGTTTTGAAAATTTAAATACAAGTGTAAACTTAACACTGATGTTTGGTCGGCTCCTCGTAGTTTGCCCGGTTCGTACCTTTGTGTTATCGCACATTGGGTTGATCCCGCAACTTGGAAAATGATGAAGCGTATGATTGCTTTTGAAAACTTTGATTATCCTCACACGAGTCTAAATTTATTTTGTATGTTATGAGGTTAAAAAACAAAAAATTAAAAGAATTTAAATTAGAAGTAAAGATTTTTTTCAATCTCATTTGATAACGCGAGTAATAATACAAATGTCGTTAGTAACCTAATACTAAAATACCAATCACCTTTGGACGATATTTTTTATCAT
Source organism: Tanacetum coccineum (assembly GCA_026074375.1). Classification (NCBI taxonomy): domain Eukaryota; kingdom Viridiplantae; phylum Streptophyta; class Magnoliopsida; order Asterales; family Asteraceae; genus Tanacetum; species Tanacetum coccineum. Next base: position 10,874 of record BQNB010142563.1, on the reverse strand, counting down.
AGTCGATGTGTTGCGCACATCATAAACTTGGTTGTGTAAGACGGACTAGCGGTACCCGCAATAAGTATAATAACATGCACTTTTAAAAATATGTTACAAGATATATTTTTTTCTGGTAACAAACGATATAAAGACTATATGCTAACATGTAAGGAAACGGGATCCACCTTTTTAACACCTAATTGGGATGTTCCTGTAAGATTGAACTCGACTTATAAAATGTTTAAATGTGGTTTACGCAAAAAAAAGACTTTATATGTTTTTCATGATGATCTTTAAAAAGAAATAGATGTGGGGGGGGGGGGGGGGGGGGGGGGGGGAGGGGGGGGGGGGGGGGTTGGGGGGTGTGGGGGAAGCTGGGGGGTGTTGGGTGGGTGTGTGGGGGGTGTGGGGGGGGTGAGTTGTAGTGGTGTTGTTTATGAAGTATTTTATTTGTGGGGTGGGGACTGTAAATACTGTGAGTAAATCGAATGTATTCTTTTAATTACTCTCGAACTACACTTTCGCTAAAGAATTGTCTATGTGCACAATTTTTTCGAAAATTAGGAGATTATTAAAAGAATAACCGATTTACTCAAAGTTTTTAAAGACACAACAAATTTATTTCGATGTTTTAAATACACCCCCTAGTCCTTTGCTACCAACCAACTTTAATAATGGTTTAAAAAATAGGTGAATTTCGAATTAAGGTGGCCCACCATATTATTTACTGGTTTGAACCGATGAAAGACAGACTTGTTATTTAACTGATAGGATTAAGAAAAGTGTTTATTAATATACAGAAATGGGTCTGTAAATAAATTAGTATTAAAACTAGTACTTATATAAATTACTTAGCAAGCTTGGTCAAACATAAATAAATTAGACCACGCAAGACCAATTAGACAAAGTAGAAGAACAGAAGAAGGCTTCGAGAATAAGTTAAAAATACCAACCTTAGTTACAGTATTTAGGTTTCTAGTCATATTTGTGATAACTCACTCTCAACCCCTCTTCTCTTTTTCCTGTTGTTAATGAAAATTGAAATTGTAAAATACTCTCTAAGCCTCATCTCATCTAATCCTAACAGATTTCTATGATAACAAAAACAACCATGACATATAACAAGTGTATCAATCGCTGGAGAGAACTAGATAGTGTTTCATGGATCAAAACAAGCTTAATTGGTTTATTTTTGATCGAACGATTTCTAATTATGATTCGTGTGACTTTACATATCATTTAGGTGTTAGATTTAACTATTTTGACTGTTTTGTTCTTCAAACGCTTTTAAAACACATTCGATACGTCAAATTGTAGAGTTATAATAGCTATATACGAAAATTATACTGTTTAGGCTCAATATGATCGAAAAAAATAATTGGGTTTGGATCACTTCGTATCGAAGAAATAGCTTCAGAAACTGTTTTAGGCGGGATCACTTTAGTATCACAATTAAAGGTTTCATATTGAAGAATTTCATTTTTGGAAACTAATTTTAGTGAGTATTCGTGCTTTCGTAAGACATTTATAGGTTTCGGATTATAGAACTTTGTGTATTTGAAGAGATAACACTCGAATTTATCAATTTACATCGTAAAATCAATACTATGAGTTCTATTGGATTCGATTGAGATCTATTCAAAAGGTTTTATGTTGAAGAAGTTATGAAAGATAAGGATTGTGAATTATACGAAATTTTGTTGATTTTGGATTTTACTAACGGTTTGGTTTTGTATTGATGAGCTTTCAGTAACCGTTTGGTTTTGTATTACTGTGGAATCTTTCGTATATGTGGTTTCGTATCAAGATTGTGGTTTTGGTTTCATATCTTCAAGGTTTCGTATCACGGGTTTCATATAGAAGGTTCTGTATCGTAGTTACATATCCATAGGTTTCATTTTTTAGGTTTTGTATTTCCAAAGTTTAGTACAACAAGGTTTCGTATCATAGGAAAGAAACAGTTTCGTATACAGAGGTTTCATGTTTCTAGGTTTCGTATCATAGGTTTCCTACTTGAAGGTTTCGTATTTTAAGTTTTGTATTTGAAGGTTTTGTATTCTAGATTTTAGAGGTTTTATATAATAGATTTTGGGGTTTCAGATCTTCATACTTTCAATCACTAGTGTTTTCATATAAAGTCTAGGTTTTTTATCGTCAAGGTTTCAGGTTTTTATTCATTTGTAGGTTTTCGTAATACAAGCCTAGTTGTTGTTACTTTTTGATCTCACGATTGCATGTCTTTATTTCTAAAATGTTCCAAGTTTACATTCTATTCATTGATTGATTCACATCATGTCTACTGCGAATCAAAAAAACACTTGCGGAATAGGGAGCTTCAGATAGACCTCCGATTTTAGAGAAAGGAAGCTATATACCATGGACAAGTCAGTTTTTTAGGTTTTTGGAAAATAAAAAGGAAGAAGGAGAATTAATGAGGGATTCAATCTTAAACGGTCCATACAAAAGGAAAGACATTCATGATCCAAACAATGATCAAAAGATAATTCCTAAACCAATCAGCAAAATGTCCAAACCAGACAAAGAACAATACTTGGCAGATATCAGGGTAATGAACTACATTCTTCAAGGAATACCCAATGATATTTACAATTATGTGGATTCTTGTCCTGATGCTAAACAAATGTGGGCTAGTGATGCGTATTTATTTTTAAATATATTTTTACTCAAGTTTTAAATTTTTAAAACTCGATCTTCCTAACAACACACTAACGGGTAGAGAACTCGATCGTGGGTAGTACAGAATGGTAAATCCGAGGTCGTCCCAAGAGCTAAGTTGCAATTAGTTTTAATTTGAAATGTCACGTTTTAAAAATAGGTTTTTGATTTAAAATGAATTAAAAATGCAAATAAATAAAATAACGAAATTAAAAGAGTTGGAGATATCAAGAGAGAAAATGAGCTAACCTAGTTACTTCATTACTATTGTTATGAATACGTTTTCCTGTGCAATGTTAAACTATGGTTTCATTAGTGGTTTCTAAGGTCGATAGACTTGAATATGTATATTTAGTCTATCCTATACTCCCTACGATTCCGAATCAGTCCAAATCGTATAGGAGGTAGGTTATCCAGGTTGCAGTGATTAATCCTAACTATTCCCAAAACTTATCTAATAACCTATACAGATTATTAACCCCTTCTAAAAGAGCTCCTGTGCCTTTTAAGTATATTAAGTGATAAGGGGGAACACCGGTTAGTTCCTACACTAAGGACAGAGTGTCAAATCCTCCCTAGTACCTAATTGATCCCATATTAAATTTGTAATCTAATAATGGGTCAAGTAAGATCTAAACCACCCGCAATACTACAAAAACCCAGGGTTACACGATAGTCAAGGAATATCTAATGAAACCATAATCTAACAGGAAACAAACATCATAACAATAGTAACTACATAACTAGGCCAGCACTTTAAGTGCTTAGCCGCTCATGGTAACGGAAACACAGCAAGAAATAGAAGTAATCATAGATTAAAAGCTCATAATTCTTACAGTATTCGTATTTGAACGATTAAATACAGAATGTAAGTAAATTGTGATCTCCCTTGGACCCTAGATGGAATTCTTCAAAGGTTGGAAGCCTTTGTCGCCTCTCTAATTAGCTGTGGAGGAAGTGATGTCAGAATGACTGAATGAGGCCTCTATTTATAGGTTTCAAACTTGTTACGGCGTAACCAATATAGGTGTTACGCCGTAACCTTCGATATACGGCATTCTAAATATAAGGAAGAATTATGTTACGGCATAATCATATTGGGTGTTACGCCATAAACTTCTTGATATTCTTTCTATAATTCAAGATCTTCATGGTTACGTCGCAACCATATGGGTGTTACGCCGTAAACTCTTGATACACTTTCCATATGTCAGGATCTTCTATGTTACGGCGCAACCATAAGGGGTGTTACGCCGTAATCTTAACTTGATCAAGATTTCATTCCATAATAATGGTTACGGCGCAACCATATATGTGGTTACGCCGTAATCTTCTCCTGAATTACGCGTCTTTGCTTGAGATATGTTACGGCGTAACCTTCCAAATCTGTTACGTCATAACTTTTTCTAAGAATACGTGAATATTTGCACTTTTAGTACCTTTTCCCTTGTTTCTTGTCATTTTCCTGTATTTCACCAGAAAACTACAAAATGATAGAAAATATCTCGTTTTCGAGTATTAGTGAAACATTTTCAGGTAATATAGGGGGTAATTTGACACTAAAAAGTATTAAATATTTGATGTTATCAAATATCCCCCCACTTGACTTCTGCTTGCCCTCAAATAGAACCTGTTAAAACATTTAATAAAAAGATTTCTCGGGTATAACTCTAAGAAATGAATCTATAAAACACTTATGCTAGAAATCATCAAAGCCGAACACCTCACGAAAAGGGGATAAAAAGTCACTCAACTCTCCACTAGTCTAAGTGTTTCAATTTCGGGGTGATTGCTCAATTGCACAGTCATAGCATGTATTCTATCATAAGCTTGGAAAGTACACAAATCTGCACCAGTTAGAATTAGGGTCTAAATAATTCTTAAAGGCAACAAGGGTAATATGGTTTTAAAGGTGATAAAGAGGTTAGGACAGACATAGGATACACATTTAATGGTTGTTAATATAAAAACACAAAACGAATAGTCAAGTAAAAGTTTAAGGTATCCATTACCAGCTACTGTCCATCCATAGTCCAAGTCCTTCGGTGCGAAAAATCTGATCATATCATCATGATAGGTTAGCTAACAATGAGATGTTGCGGAGCATGCTAACCTATTCTTTACTTGTTGGATGGCTTATAGTTGCACCATCCTCCAAAAACTAAGTGGCTTATAGTTGCACCACCTTTATACTTGTTGGTTTTATAACATGTAACCAACATCAGGAGTTATTTCACTAAAGTGGCTTATAGTTGCACCACTTTTTTTTTACATTTCTCTTGTACACAGTAATACACCCCCCCACTTGAGATAAACAATATCAAAAATGATAGAACCAGAATAATATGTCATCAGTAATAGTGCCAATCTTTAAACTTTATTTTCCTGAACCATGGACTTAGGTAGCCAACAATTTCAACAAATAGATATTTACAAATTACAAGGTAGGCTAAGGTGAAATGGTAAAACGAAACATATATAATGGAGTAAAAACTTAGATTGGCTAAACAAGGGTGATCTAGGGGTATCTTGCACTAATAATGAGTGCAACAAAAGGGTTTATCATGGGAGGTCGACAAGTTAGTGTAACAAGTCGATAAACACATACATATTGGCTATTTGGGTGATTTCCTAAGTGTTGCCTTTTTGAACTATCTATTCCCGCTAATCAAATAGGTCTCGAAATGATGTATATGCCAAGTTCTAAAGTCTACAATACTAACGGCACACTCAATATTTTGGTCGATTTTTGAATAATATGATGGAAACGGAATATTAGGCTTATATCTCACCAAGTAATAATAAAGGGTAATGTGCATTTGGCAAATATTAATTCTAGTTATTTAAGAAAAACATGTTAAAAATTTTAAAATTGGCATAATTTTCAAATAAAACTAGAAAATCAAAGGCAAAACATACATAAAGTATTAATTCTACTCTCATCCGCCCACTTGAATTGTACAATGTCCCTATTGTATATTAAAGAAATGAACTAAAAAGGAAAGAGTAGAATTAGGACAAGAAACTCCCTGAGCATTGCTTCGAGATTTGAAATTTGGCAAAAATCTTTAGATTATCTCCGTCTTCGAGCAAGCTCTTTATCCCCTGTGATCACAAAAATAAACCAAAGCATAAAATCGTTCTATAAGAATTATGAAGTGTATAGGAAATACAAACCTAACTCACTTTTTTAGGAATCACGGTTGTCATATACATATGTACGGTAAAAAAAAAAAAGCCTTCTAAATCACTTGGTGGCCTAAGTGGACGAGTTTAGTCTCATGAGGGCTTCCAGAGAACATACCCACAAAGTCTATTTACGTATACAAGGTTTAGACATATTTAAAACTTAAATTTTGAGGTTTTCAGAAGGAGGTTACGATGTAACTCCGGCGATTATGATGTAATCATGTGGAAAAATTTAAAGTTTTTGATTTGTTGTGGCTTAACCATGAATAGGTTTACGCCGTAATGAAATAGGTTATGGCGTAATCATGAAGGTTACGCCTTAACTGCTGTATAATCAGTAGAGTTACCACATAGTTAATGGTCGAGATGGTCTCGACTATTGCCTCCTAGCTGCTGGACCCTGCAAAACAAAGTAAGAATATACAAACCAACTAGAATGCAAAAATAAATTTAAAAGTTGGGTTGTCTCCCGGTAAGCGCTTTTGTTTATTAATGAGTCTTTAAGTTAGACTCATGCCCACTCTACATCTCTTCATTTGATTCATTTTCTAATTTTTTCTGCTCCTTATTTCTCTAATAATCTTTGTGTATTCTTTCCTTAGTCATTTTACATACCTTTCCAAAGGCCACTCTTACCCAGTTGTCAAAACTTAAGTCTTCCCTTTCTAAACTTGTTCGCTCATCATCGTTACCACTTTCCCAATACTTTTTATTCTTCCTAGGGTTGTCTCCTCCGTCACATTCGTCGAAATAAGGGTTACATGAAGCCCACTTGGTGCACATGTCTTTTTTCCACTAGCAAATTGGTTTACACCAATGTCTCCTTTTTGTATTGGAAAGATCTTCTAAACTATTGTTTCTATTTATTATCTCTGCCCTTATATCGGTGGTGTTGGGTGATGTCCTGGGAAACTCTTTTATGTTTAAGATTTTAGTTTTTGTGAAAACTTCTCCAGCCCTAGGTTATATCTTGTGATCTCAGCTTCTTCTTTTAAAATTAGTGGGGGTTCTGTATTGGGCATTCCTAGAAACTTGTTCATTCTTTGCTTGTATGCTTCATCATTAGGGTTAATGAATCCATCGTACAACGTAGGTTCTAGGTAGTCAATGATTCCTTCTAAATCACCCTTATCTTCGCTAACCCCTGAAAACGATTCTTCAGGTAGCTTGTTAACCATTGCCCTGATTATCGCTCTTGTCATGGTCTCCCCACATTTCTCAGGGTGCTCCTGATCTTTCATTATAGTCTTTTCCCTTGTTCGTCCTCCAAGCTTACTGCCTTAATATTTTTTAAGGATCCTCTCTTTTGTTACATTATTTACTTTACCGTACCTTGCCCTTACCCAATTTGTACAGCTTAATCCTTCCCATTCTAAGTCTACGCGATCATCATCGTTCGTGCTTTTCTAATAATTCTTTATTTTCTTATTTGAGATTCCTCCTCCATCACATATCTCGTGGTAAGGGTCACATGTTGCCCAAAATTTATATCCTCTTTTATGTTCTTGGTGAACAGGTTCACACCAATAGGTTTTACTGATTATATTATAGGCTCCATACTTAAGTTCATCCTATAATTGGTTGTCCTGAATACAGGATCCATTCAGATCAGTGTTGTAAATATCCGCCTAGATCTCTTGTGATGTTGATCCCTCGTCGAGGTGTTTATTTGAGAGGTTTTTACAAATAGATGTAGTAAAATCACAATCCTTTCTATTCATTATTGGGATTTTTTATCCTGTTTCCATTAATCCTAGCGAGACTTCTCTCGTGAAAACATCAATTTCAGTATGAATGATTGCTAAAAAAGGTCGACCAAGAATGATAGTTTTATTGCTTAATTCCTTTGTATCTATGATTACAAAGTCAGAGGGGAAAGAAAACTTATCAATCTTTACCTGGATGTTTTCTATTATCCCCTTGGGAATACATCTAGTTTTATCAGTCATTTCTACTATCATGTTGGCATTTTTTGGTTCAGTGTTGATCCCACTTCAATAGATCGAATTCCTTAAGCTTGTATAAGGATTAGTTATATTAGATAAATCTAACACAACTATAGTAGAAACTTTGTTTGAATGTATTAAAGATTATGCAGAATCTAATCTTTAATATTAAGAAGAACTATAAAAAAAACAGTAATTATATGAACATATAATTCAACAAACAAAAGCTCCAATATTATAATAATACGAATACCTCAAGTATAGGGTTACCAAATTCCTTATGCTTGTTTAAGGTTTAGTTATATTAGATAAATCTAACACAACTATAGTAAAAGCTTTGTTTGAATGTATTAAAGATTATGCGGAATCTAATCTTTAATATTAAGAAGAATTATCAATGAAACAGTAATTCAATAAATAAACAATTCAACAAATAAGCTCCAATATTATTAATGATAACAATACGAATACTCTCAAAGTATTAGGGTTACAAAGACCTTGAAGCTATGAATTATACGACTAAGATTGATAAAAAATTATTTTGATACGTATAACTCTATGCCCTAGGACCTCCTTTTATACACCAAGGAGTCCTACTTGGCTTACAATACTTTCCTAAGTATATAAAATCTTTTCTATAAATAACTAATACATATCAAGTAAGCAGTTCTAACAAACAATACTAACTTACACTAGCAGTACTAACTTAATACTAGCAGTACTAACTACTTAGAATATTTTCCTGAGCAGTATTAACTCTTCAGCAGTATTAACTTCAAGCAGTCTTTATACTAGCAGTAGTAACTTTCACTAGCAGCATTAACTTTAACTGAGTAGTCTTAACTTTGTACTAGCAGTAGTAAACACTTAGCATAATTTCTTTGAAGTCCATGAGCAGTACTCACTTCACTAGCAGTATTAACATAAACTTGAGTAGTAGTAAATCAAACAACATCAAGAAGACTTTTAATCCCAACAATCCTCCCCTAAACTTGATATTTTTCTTCAAAATCATCAAGTTTCTTCATTTAAAGCTTCATCAACACCAGGAGGATGCTTCAAAACACTTCTTTACTTCTTAAGCTGTTTCACATTGAATTTAAGAAGCTGATAATCCATTTCACTTTCATAGTCAATCATAAGCTTCTTTTCCAACATCATTGTAAGTGTAGATGGTGTAAGAGGATACTTCTTCTCTACCAACATATAAATCTGCACATGTTGCATCCTCAATGAATGTACTCCACAGGAGTCATACAACTTCCAATTCAACACTTTGTAGTCTTGTTGATTCTTCCATACTTTATCTTCTATATGTGGTTCAAACATTATTTTCAAATCACCCCATAATATCAAATCCAAGTCTTCCACTGGTCTTGTTGACTCATATTTAGCTTTTACCAACTTGTACAAATTTTCTAAATCTTCCCTGTCAAAACTTTTAAGCATGTGACTAAAGATCATGTACGTTTGAGACTTTCCATCAGCTCTCATTATTTGATAATAGCTTTTTCTTCCTTCTTTATAAATCTTCCAGCCAACAATACTTGGAGACTTAACAGCCAAAGGTATAGCATCAATTGCTACTTCTTCTTCATCTGGAATGATTTCCATTCTCTGTTTAAGCTCTGCTGTTTCTTTGTCATCTTCCACCTTTTGCTTCTTTGTACTCTCTTGTACCAGCTCTGTTCCTGCTCTCTTTTCTTTGCCTTCCACCAACTCTGTTCTAAAGTCTTCAAATGTATTTACCCTTTTGAATGCTCTGTCAAACATCTCTTGGATAGAATCAAACTCTTTCAACTTCAAATCTTTAAGCTTGTATCCTTCCATGTTCTTTAGGTAAGTACACATTATCTTTCTCTGTTGAGCTTTTGTTGGTGGTTTGTTTCTTTTCTCTTCTGCTCTTTTAGCTGCAAAATGCTTTCTTCTTTTCTCTAAGAGTTGTTGAAATAATGTAGCCTTTTCTTCAATAGACAACTCTTCTTGTTCTTGTGCTTGCATTCTTTCAGCCAATTGATGATCAGCATCAATCTTTGCCTGTATATCATCCCATGTTTCAATCAAGGCAATATTGGCTTCTTCTTCTTTTTCAGCTTTCTCTCTTGCAAGTCTTTCTTCTTCATCAAATTCAGCTTGTAAATTTAAAGCAGTTTCTTCATCAAGCCTGATTAGATCTTTCTTGTTCATAGGCTTCACAGGTTCTATCAATATCCCTTTACCTTTGTCCTGTGATTGTTGTGAAGATAGTTGTGAAGATATTGTTGTTGTAGATTCACCCAGCTCTTGTATAACAACCCCTTTCTTCTTGGGTTTTGTACTTTTCATTTCTTCAAGTGCTTGAGCCAAAGTAATATCACCATCATCATCAGTAGTTGTTGTAGCAGCACTAACAGTTGTTGCAGCACTAGCAGTACTAACTACATTACCAGCAACACTAACTTAAGCAGCATTAGTAATTAACTTAACAGTGTTAATAACTTCAACTATTTCTTCAACAACATTAAGTTCATCATTTTCCTTATTAGCAACAACTTCTTGTTCTGCAATAAGTGCTTGAGCCAAAGTAATATCATTAACAATTGTAATTGTAGCAGTAGTTGTTGTAGCAGCACTAACAGTTGTTGCAGCACTAGCAATACTAACTATATCACCAGCAGCACTAACTTAAGCAACATCAATAATTAGCTTAGCAATGTTAATAACTTTAACTACTTCTTCAACAACATATTGTTTTGCAACAAGCTTATGAGTTCTTGACCTATCTTTCTTTTTAATCTTCTTGACCCTCCTTTTCAAAACTAGCAATCTCATTATGTTGAGTGGTCTTTGTCTTATCCAAATCAAGAACCCAGTTTTGTAAAGTGGTACATAATTCCATCAATTCATTAAGTTTAAGTCTATCCTCATTACTTTGAAGTGTGTTACCTCTTACGAGCAGTGAATCATTGGAATGTTTAGATACACTCTAAAACCTAGTTTGAGCAATAGTATCCCCCATGGTCTCTTGGCACTAGGGACCACCACCTGAATTAGTTCCTTGGGAACTAGATTCATTAGGTGTTGCCTTGGATTGGGTCTTAT
>BQNB010142562.1:0-17118 GCA_026074375.1 Tanacetum coccineum | reverse complement strand
ACTTTTCCCGCAATTAGGAGTGTCATGTGTGTTTTAATTCTTCATAGTTTATTTTATTATGTTTGAACTATCTTGTAATCTTGCTTTGTATTGTCTTTAACCTCGTCTTAATTTCAATCAAATATATTTTGCAAACAATGAGTGTAGGGGAATCTATTCGGCTTTTGAGCCAAATTCAAATATGTTAAATGAATTGTTAAGATTAATTCACGTTAGTTTCAAGTCACATGATTGAATTATTAAATCTCAGGTTTTATGCAGCCATTTGTACAGGAATTACTTTATGGAATCAAGTGCAGGAAATTTTTCATCAAAAACAAAAATTTCATTTTCACAGACTGTGAAGATGGCGCCACAATTAACACGCGACGCCGTCACCACGTCACCTGTGACGGGGTCACACAAACCCTGACGGCGTCAAACGTCCAGGTCAAGAAAACTTAAATTTTTTAATTATTTTTGAAAATAAAACTTGCATAACATTTAATATATGTATTCTTTTGTTATAAACCTGCAAAAACCTAATAAGTTTAATAATTCTCTCGTCGAACCCTAAATTCACATTGTATATTGGTAAATCGCACATTTTACGCTTGGTGTAGTTGTCTTTGTCTTTGATTACAGGTTATATTTGATGAGAAGAAGCTTGGATTATATTTTATGAGAAGAAGCTTGGAAGTTTTTAGGAAGTTTCATTGGATGATTCTTGGAGGACGATTTAACCAGTTATCGCATGTTTCTTCTCCATTATTGGCAACCAGGGGAGCAAGTATAGTACTAGGTTTTTTCCTTGTTTCCTTTTTGTTTATAGTTTTAAAACGGGTTAATTTAGAGAACCATTAGGGACAATGTTCAACTTAAGTGTAAGGGGAAAATAAGCCTTAGAAACTATTACTTCATTTGCCATTTGCTTTGTTCTTTAAAAAGATGGGTATATATCACTAGATAATAGGGTGTTTTTTACCAAATTTAACTTTTTTCGACACACCCAATGAAAACGACGTATTACTAGGTCCATGGATAGGATGTTATATGATTAGAACAAAAACCCTCAAAATTCCACCTCACCATGTTCGAGGTTCGCCTTAGATAATTAAAACCTTTAGCTTATTATAGGGTTAAGGATGGTGAGCAATCATGTAGGGATATATCGTCGTTACGATGTTGTTGAGTGGTTTTCGTGCCTTTTTGGAAATTTGGTGTCGGTTTATTTTCTGGATTCTGAGTGTTTGTACCGGTAGCATATTAAATTCTTAGAAACTCTGTGTTTTGTGATGCATCCCGAGACCGCTAGTAAGTATTAGGCTTTGCCTTGATTAAGATGCATTAGGATTATCCCATGTTGTAAATCTTAATGTAATGATGGTCACACCGATCATTACTATACACACCCTTGCCATGCACTCACTTTTAGTGCAGGATACAATAGTACTACCCTCGAAGCCTATCCTTTTCACCGGTTCTCGTTATTTTCCAGTTATCGGACTATTATTGAAAGAGCATTGTCACCCTGTTAAAACCAATGTTACACCCAAAACAAGCCTTAGCCTCCTTATATGTACTCGCCTTTAGTACATTATTGTGATAACCCAAGTTAACTATTTGAGTACACGGTTGCTAAGTCTTTATCCTTTTAAATACAGTTTTTGGACGATTGGGATTCATGGTAGTATTTATTTTGCGGAAGAATGGGGAAGAAAAGTTAAGTCAATACCCCCATATGTTTGTCAAATGATCTCCATGTTATTTTGATCCACCTCACATCGGGTCATTAGTTAGATTTTAAATATCGAGCATGTAAAAGCTCAAGTGTAGGGGTACGTATTATAAACCCCATGTGATGTATTATGTTATTAAAAAAAAGAGAAAAGAAAAAGAAAGAGATTGATGTAAAGTTACTGTAGAGTTTGTATATCTTCGTCCGAGTCTTGGCTTAGCAACCAAAACCAAAGTTGTATAAGTGTAAGTAATTAGCTAAGCCTTCAACCCCGAAATTTCACCAAAGTCACCAACCCTAATATGTATCCCTTCGTTTCCATTTCTGTTTCATGGTATATGTTCTTACACCTAGCTCCCGACTACCCTTTTATAAAGGCCTCCTAATAGAGAATGAATAATGCTTGGGCCTAGCGGTGGAGGTTTGATCCTTTACCAAGCCTATGGTAAATTATATGCTATGATAGGTAATGAGTGTTGTTTTTCCGTTTCCCCTTTATGTCATAATTTATTATACAATCGAGTGAAAGAGAGAATCCTAAACACTTACGTGAGGTTCTAGTATATACTTTTTGTGCTTTTAATTACAGGGTCTAGAAGGTTGTGTTGTAGAATATGTTTAAAGAGTATGTAAAATGACCCCTCATATTGTTATTGTCTAGGTAGAAAAGCCCATTTGCTTGAGGACAAGCAAATCCTAAGTGTAGGGGTATTTAATAAGGTGTCATTTTATACACTTTTTTGAGGTCGTTTAACCCCCTAAATCATGCATTTATGCCCAAAATAGGTACTTAATCATTCCTTTTCAAGTATTTCTCATTTGGAAGGCATTTAGAAGAATTACACGTGACTTGGGCTCATTTTGAAAAGAAACAGACAAGACTACGGACCTACACCAACATTGATCAAGAATTTCTTTACAGTGGCTAGAGACGGCGTACAAATTTACAACGTGACGCCTTCACCACGAAGACTCACTGACGCGTCACATGATCCACGACGGCGGTTAGTTAGAGCATACGACCAGTCCTTTATTAGAATATTCTCATTTATGATGGCAGTCACGATTTTAAAAAGCGATGCCGTCACTGCATTTTTCCTTATATTCAAACCCGAATAAGGTTTTGGTGTGTTACTTAGATAAAAATTATGGTACAACCTAGTTGATTTAGCAGTCTGTAGGAGATATTTTAGGGCTCTAAAAACCCCATATTGAGACCTCTCTCTAATTCATTATTTTAATATGTAAGTTTACTTAATCATTCATATGTCTCAATGTTGTGTGATTTATTGTTCTTCCTGCTTTATCTATTAACATGCTTGGCTAAACCTCTTATCTGTGTTTATTTATGATTTGTAATGAACCTAGAATGTAGATTCTTAGTGGTGTTGCTTCTTGGGATGGATGTGCTCGTTAGGTCTTAGGAAACCAAAGGGATCCATCGGGTAATAGTATTCATTATACCTGACCCCTATATATGGTTGACCACATTAATTATTTCACATGACTAGTGTATCCTAGGGCGTGTTTTTTATTCGTTCTTCATACTACCTTGAATGTGCGTTGATATCGCGATACTAAGTAGACGGCGGGTTTGTGTTATTCTTTCATGCTTTAGGATTAGTTACACACAGTTACATCACAAGTGTGACAAAGGCAACAACACTAGAGAAGCAATTTGGGGGTTATATCATGATTAAATAAAACACAGTCTTTTTATCTTATTGTTATTCACCGTAGCTAGTTATTATTTAGTTTATACACGCATAAAACCAAACCTCCTCTCCAATTATATGATTTACTTGCTTTCCATAAAACATAAAAATACAAAAATAATCTTCTCTCAACCCTTAGAATTCGGTTAGACCGTGATCAAGCCTTCTCAACCTATTCCTCCAGTGAACGATAAACAACCTCGAGTCTTGCCTATACTATACTACAATGATTAGGTGCACTGCCTAGGGAGTTGTAAAACTTCTCGTGTAGAAGTCCTACGACGACCGCACATCAGCCGCTTCAAGATAAGAAATCATTGCACTAAATAAACAAACCAGCGTTTAATCAAATTTAATATGGCTAATACAGTTTTCTATCAGTTGGCTTGTACCGTTCTTTTATCTTCTTATTGTTTTCTTGCATGTTTATTATGTTTAGAATTGATTATTGTCACCATAATACCTGTGCCACTCTCTCAGGCTGAAAACCCCCTATTACCATTAGAACTAGGTTTAGCATAGGTTTAACAAAGTAATTAGAATTAACTTAATTAGAGTAATAAAAATACGGATAGAAATATAGGTTAACTAATCTCGATTTAGTGTTCGGATACCCTACTTACACGAAACTCTACACGATGGGTAACACTGCCCGTTAAAGTGTTGTTTTAGGATAAGTCGGCTAAATATAAATTTAAAAGTTGGTAATCAATAATTTGACCCAACACGACAGCACATCAAGTTTTTGGAATAGGCTCTTTTAAAAGAATACAGAAAATTAAACATGGAAATCAGATTTAATTCTGCTACTGTATCAGATGATCCATACGCCGTATTCAATTAATTTGAATACGCCATATGGTTCTGCTGAAGTTCAGACTCCGTATTGATTTTACAGAATACGCCGTATTGTTTGGAAGAATAGATACGTTGTTCAGACTACAGAGATCAAGACACTGTTCTGAGTGGAAGGGTCGATACGTCGTATCCAACTGGTGGATACGGCGTATCAGTTTATCTATCAGAACATGATACTTAGAAAACAATTAAATAATGCGAGAATTTAAACACACAATTAATCACATAATACAAATAGAATTAAATTACACTAATTAAATTATTCTAAGCTAATGGTTAGAAATATTAATAAAATCAAAGGTTAAACTTTTTCACTCCCCGGCAACGGCGCCAAAAACTTGATGTGCTGTCGTGTAGGGTCAATTTATTGATTACCAAGTTTAAATTTATATTTCGCTGACTTATCCTAAAACAACACATTAACGGGCAGTGTACCCGATCGAGTAAAGTTTTGTGGTAAACAGGGTGTCGAACACTAAGAGCGAGGTTGTTAACCTTATATTCTATCAGTATTTTAATTACTCTAATTAAGTTAATTCTAATTACTTTGTTAAACCTATGCTAAACCTAGTTCTAATGGTAATGGGAGGTTTTTAGCCTGAGGGACAAGGGGGGGGGAGAATTGGCACAGTTATTATGGTGACACATAATCAATTCTAAACACCAATAATCATGCAAGATAACAATAAGAAGATAAAGAGCGGGGTACAAGCCCAAATGATAGAAATATATTATTCATATTAATCCGATTAAACGTTTGGTTTGTTTATTTGTGCATAATTTCTTAATCTCGAACGGCATATCCATCTTAAGAATTAGGATGGCGACATCATCCTCAGATTAGATACGTTAAATCATGTCATAATTAACGTATCCGCATAAAGCATCCTTTTAGTTTAATTATAATTTATCTAGGGATTAAAGCAATGGTGATCTTGTCAAACCCTAGCCCATCAGGACTTTACCCACTTACTGTTTAACGGTATTTTATATACTGGTAGTTCACCTGTTCAAGTCTTTATCAATTAAATAAGAACATGCTTGTTGAAAACATAGGCTGTCACCTGCCGGTCCTAACTAAGATATAATTTTAAAGACAACTGATAGAACATTATTTGTGATCCTATTGGTTAGTAATATAACATGATATGGGAGCTACTCAGAATCTAGTTCACTTCTTAGGCGTTAACTAGACCCAGTTGAATGATAGTCGCATATTTAAAACGTAGACAAGTATCAGGTGATAAAAATAATTAAAACTTTCAACGATAAATTTAAGAAATCGTTTTTAAAAAACTAATCAAACATTAAAACCTTCTTATGATGGCTAATACACTAGTGGTATTAGCCCCATAAACCTATTGTATATTATACAAGCGTGATCTCAAATAACAAAGTAACTAAACGTTTTACAGAACGATACCAAAATCTAAATGATTACAAGAGTATAGGAATTACACGGTGTCTTCTATGGAATCGTGATCGATGCTTGGCCTTTGGTTGCTCTTCTTTTCTTTAGAAATCGTCTTTTATGTGTATTGGTTTAAGAGAATATGACTTTTGGCACACTTAAACTCGTTTTTGAGTCTTCTATTTATAGTGTCTGAAAAAGACTGGATACGCCGTATTGAGCTAGGTCAATACGGCGTATATGGGTGTTTTCCTTGGAGTGCGCTAAGTTTATAATCAATCAGATATAACTTCCCAAATTATAATTATTCACCAAATCTCTAAATAGCTATCCAGCTGGATACGATGTATAGGGAAACATGGATACGCCGTATTGGGAAGTGAGAACACCCGTTTTCTTGTGAAGTCCAGGCGCTTATACGTCGTATCTCCTTTTGTGGATACGGCGTATTGAGCAGAATTAAGCAATCTTTAAATATCATCGTTTAAGATCCAAAAAGTGCGCCTTTTAGCATGTCTTCACAAATCACTCTATAATTACTGCAATTTACAAATTTAAAAAATTAAATAACGATTCTTGTAATAATTATATAAAAATAGATAATTTATTTGGGATAAATGATGGTATAAATATAACGTTATTTGATGTCATCAGGGAGGATTGTTAGAAATCCATTTTACGTGACGACATTACGGAATTACCATAGTTTATCATAGTCACATACGCAAGGACTAGAATAGGCAACTATGTATAGTTTAGAAGCGTATGTACTATAAATACCCCTTCATGGCTTCAATGGAGGGGTTGAGACTCTTGTATATTTTACTCTTTCATTCTATTTTTCACTTTTACTTTCTCTCTCTACTCTCTCACTATAATATGGCTATCTTGTGGTTTGAGTCTTCCCGACCACCAGATCAATATGGCTCTGGTTTCATTAAGAAAGTTTTTATTTTGAGAAGATTAAGAAATTTACGTTTGAACAAATTCATTCATATTTTTTGATTTGATTCACAAGTAAACATGATTTAATAGTGAATCAAATCTATAAATCACAAATTTGATTCACAAATCGTTGTTAAAATCAAGTTATGGTAATGATTCTTTAAATTTGTATTGAATAGAGAGTAGAATTGTACTATTTATATCGCCATAATCGAGAGTTTTTTTATCATTGATTCGAATTTTTTCGTACAAAATTGGATTATAATCACATTAAATTGAGGTTTTACGCTTGAAAAATTGAATAAAGTTATAAATCTTTTCCATTTTTGAAACCTTCTTAATTTTTTCAAATAAAAAACATTCTCAAATCGATCCAGTTTATTATTTATATCTTATATATATATTATATATATATATATATATATTATAAATAGAAGAGAGAGAGAGAGCGAGAGAGATGGGATATAATGAGAAGCCCCCTTAAAATAAAAAGGCTAGGAAGGAATGAGAGCTTGATACCTGTCCCCCAACCCTGTGCTATTACTTTTCCTTTAAGGGGTTTTTTTATCATTTAACCTTCAACCCCCATCGAATACCCACCATCCTTATTCTTTTCACATTCGACTTGTTATTTCTCATTCCTCAGTTCTCTATTTCGTCCATTAACACTGAACTAAGATCTTTAAATTGTTAACCATAAAATTTAGTTTCACTAATTAATCACTTATTATTGATCCGATTTCAATTGAATTTCACCTTCATTCGGAGATATCATTAGATTCTTCGCACTCAATAGTGAAAGTAAGTTTTCTAATTGTTTTTTCAATGTTATTAACAACTAATTCGATTATTTTGATGATCGATTGTACATCTTTCTCTATTTTTATGTTGATGTTGATCTAAATATGTTATTTAAGAAGGTTGAATCATACTACATCCTGTTTTATTGTAAATCTAAAACGAAACTGAGAAATGGCTTATAAAAAATCATGTTTATAAAAACTGCACAAAAGGTGTTTGATAAAATGTGTTATAAAATTTTACAACTATGATGCACTAATTTCATACTTTGATGCGCCAATTGTTCATGATTTACTAAGCT
Organism: Tanacetum coccineum; assembly: GCA_026074375.1. Lineage (NCBI taxonomy): Eukaryota > Viridiplantae > Streptophyta > Magnoliopsida > Asterales > Asteraceae > Tanacetum > Tanacetum coccineum. The sequence continues at coordinate 9,370 of BQNB010142562.1, read as the reverse complement.
AGTTGAAGGATTTAATAAAATGATTTTAAACATCTGTTAAGGTTATATAATAATGTACGAATTTGTGCATTTTATACATCATGTTTATAGTAAATCATAAACAAAATTGATAAATAATTTATAAAAAACTTGTTCACAAAAACCGCACATAAGATGTTTGATAAAATGTCTTATGAAATTTTATAACTGTGGTGCGTTAATTTTATACTGTGGTGCGTCAACTGTTCATGATTAACTAGTTGAAGGATTTAATAAAGTGATTTCATTGATGTGTTAAGGTTATATAGTTATGTACGAATTAGTTCATTTTATACATCATGTTTATTATAAAGTTAAAATGTGTTTTTGTTTGTATTTGTAAGAATGGATTTGGTTTTTTAGTTGGATTGTAAATGATTATTTGTGTGATGTAATACGGTTATGATTCTGTGACAAATAATGTTGATTTAGGAATTGTTGTGTGTTATACATTGCTGAAATATGTGTTTGTGTTTGTATTTTGATGGATTTGTGCATTTAATATAAAGACGTGATCTAGTAGGTTATGTTTTGTGGCAAATAATGTTCGATTAAGCTACTTGTGGCGTTTGTTGAAATAAGGGAGACCATATCCAAGAAAACCATTACTAAGATCTACCCAAAAGGGTTGGGCATAGATAATCTACCCGCAAATGAGCTTACTATAATTATTCTTTTTTTTGTTATTTTAACTTTTTTTAAACATTAGTACTTTTAGAGGACTTATTGCACTCCGTACACTATGTTGATCAGTTGTAAGATGCATAAACATTGCTTACTAAACATCAATGCAACATTATCTCAGTGTTTTGAAATATCATACAATATGTTGTGTGTCTAGTTTTTTTAGTGCATCACTTTTAAATGTGTACTGCATTATAGTGTTACTATATAGTGCATCATAGTTATATTGTTACTGCATCACTTTTAAATGTATACTACATTATAGTGTTACTTTCTAGTGTATCATAGTTATAATGTTACTGCATCACTGTTATATGTCAATGCATCACAATGCCACTTCCACTGCATCATAATGCCATTTCCAATATGTGTTCAGCTCTCACATATGGCCATGAGTTAGGTTAAGCGCAGGTTGCATAAACTGTCGCGGAATGTTTTGTATGTTAAATAATGTTTGTATGGTTAGTTGTTTACATTACTAAATAAGTTTTTTTTGTGACAAGTACATATCAATTAGCTAGTAGTTTTGTTATTTTTTTGGAAAAAGGCTTTATATTTAGTTATATGTTTGATGTAGTTATTTTGAAACATTGATGCAGTTGGTATATGTTTGTGGAAATTCATATAGTATAATAGTTCTTTTCAATGCATCACAATGCCACTTCCACTACATCATAATGCCATTTCCAATATGTGTTCAGCTCTCACATATGGCCATGAGTTAGGTTAAGCGCAGGTTGCATAAACTGCGCGAATGTATTTGTATGGTTAATTGTTTGTATGGTTAGTTGTTTACATTACTAAATAAGTTTTTTTTGTGACAAGTACATATCAATTAGCTAGTAGTTTTGTTATTTTACAGGAAAAAGGCTTTTATTATTATTATTATATGTTTGATGCGAGTGAGTTTGGAAACATTGATGCAGTTAGAAGTTGGTTTATGTTTGTGGGAAAATCATATAGTATAATAGTTCTTTTTTTGGTTATTTTATTTGTAAAAAATTCATGTATGTGTAGTTATATGTATGATGCAGTTATTTTAGAATGATGATGCAGTAGGTATTTGTTTGTGGAAAATATGAATCTAGAGATTTGGTGCAATATATGGTTTTCTTAAAGGTGTGACTGCTTAACAAGAATGTTGTAGTGTCGTATGAAATTGCATAATAACAACGAATGTCGTAGGCATGAGAAGCTTTGAGGTACGGGGTATTTGGTAAATTTTAGAGTAATTTAAAGAGACATGTGTGTCTATCAGTATTACCATATTCGAATCTAAACCTGTGATCTATCATGATCTGTTGCTTCCTTTTCGTCAATTTTCAAATTAGTTTATGTTGTGTATCAAATAGGTAGTGAAGTGTAATTCTTTGTATCGTCTCTCACACATAATTAAATACACAAACAATAACATAAACACATATTAAAATTCAAAAAAATCCGAAAATTTTTATAAAAAAATTCCAAATTTTTTTTTCCCGAAAATTCGCAAATTTTTAAAAAAAAACCGAAAATTAAAAAAAAAAATTCAAAAATTAGAAAAAAATTTCGAAATTTTAATAAATTTTTTTTTGAAAAAATCGATATTTTTTGAAAATTCAAAAAAAAAAGTTGGAAAATTTGAAAAAAGGTTCGAAAATTTTGAAAATTTTTTTGATAATGAAAAAAGTCTGAAAAAAAAAAGTTCGTAAATAAGAAAAAAGTCAGAAAATTGGAAAAAAGTTCGAAAAGTTGAAAAAAATCGATATTTTTCAATTCGATTATTTGAAATAAATTTTGAAATTTGAAATACAAATCGATATTTTTTTGAAAATTTAAAAAAAGTTCAAAATTTTAAAAAAAATTGAAGATTTGGAAAATTTTCAAAATTTTGAAAAAATCGATATTTTTCAAATCGAAAATTTGAAAGAAAGTTTGAAAATTTAAAAATTTTGAAAAAAATATTTTGGAATTTTTTTTTGAAAAATTTCAAAAAGTTTTCAATATTTTTTTTGAAAATTTAAATAACTAAATTTTCCCAAAAAAAAAATTTCGAAATTTTTTTTTTCGGAAATTTTGTTTTGAATTTTTTTTCCGAAATTTTTTGAAAAATATTTTTTTAGAAAAAAATTTCCGAAAATTTCTTTTTACAAAATTTTTTTTTTCAACTTTTTTTCGATAAGTATGCAATTTAGTGCATATGTTAGAGGTACTTTAGAGCATCCGTTTAGGTAAAAGGTTTTACTAAATTATAAACTGTGATACATTGATTTTGAATTAGACTTGGTGCAACACATTGTATATAACTAGTGCATAATAGCATGTAAACATGATGAATCACAGTTGAATTGAACTATAAACAATATGATGCTTTAAATAGTGATGTAGTAACAAATAACTATGATGCAGAAAAACCAACATTCTGATGCAGTGGATATTAAATCATTACTTATAATACATTTTTAACTGAGATGTACTAACCTTTTTAATTGTAATGCACTAACAAAACACATTGTGATGCAATAACTTTTTAACTGTGATGTACAATTTCTTTAACTGTAATGCACTAACAAAATAAATTGTGATGCATTAACTTTTTTAACTGTAATGCACTAATAAAATACATTGTGATGCAGTAACATTTTTAACTGAGATGTACTAACTTTTTAAATGTAATGCACTAACAAAATACATTGTGATGCAGTAACATTTTTAACTGAGATGTACTAACTTTTTTAAATGTAATGCACTAACAAAATACATTGTGATGCAGTAGCCTTTTAAACTGAGATGTACTAACTTTTTTAACTGTAATGCACTAACAAAATACATTGTGATGCAGTAACTTTTTAACTGTGATGTACAATTTTTTTTAACTGTAATGCACTAACAAAATAAATTGTGATGCAGTAACTTTTTTAACTGAGATGTACTAACTTTCTTAGCTGTAATGCGCTAACAAAATATATTATGATGCAGTAACATTTTTAACTGAGATGTACTAACTTTTTTAAATGTAATGCACTAACAAAATACATTGTGATGCAGTAACCTTTTAAACTGAGATGTACTAACTTTTTAATTGTAATGCACTAACAAAATACAATGTGATGCAGTAACTTTTTTAACTGAGATGTACTAACTTTCTTAGCTGTAATGCGCTAACAAAATATATTATGATGCAGTAACATTTTTAACTGAGATGTACTAACTTTTTTAAATGTAATGCACTAACAAAATACATTTTGATGCAGTAATATTTTTAACTGAGATGTACTAATTTTCAAATTTTCGAACTTTTTTTCAAATTTTCGATTTGAAAAATATCGATTTTTTCAAATTTTCGAAATTTTTCCAATTTTCGATTTTTTTTTCAAATTTTTGACCTTTTTTAAAATTTTCAAAAAAAATATCGATTTATTTTTTAAATTTTCAAACTTTTTTTTCAAATAATCGAATTGAAAAATATCGATATTTTTTTTCAACTTTTCAAACTTTTTTCTATTTTTGAACTTTTTTTCCTATTTTCGAACTTTTTTTCATATTTTCCAACTTTTTTTCGAATTTTCAAAAAATATCGATTTTTTCGAAAAAAAATTTCTCAAATTTTCCATTTTTTTTTAATTTTCGAATTTTTTATTATTTTTAGAAATTTCTTTTTCAAATTTGCGAATTTTCGGAAAAAAAAATTTTGGTATTTTTTTTTAAAATTTTTGATTTTTTTTAAACTTTCTGATTTTTTTTAAATTTTAATATGTGTGAAATTTTTTTATATGTACTGACTTTTTTAACTGTAATGCACTAACAAAATACGTTGTGATGCGGAAACATTTTTAACTGAGATGTACTAACTTTTTTAAATGTAATGCACTAACAAAAATAGAATGTGACGCAGTAACCTTTTAAACTGAGATGTACTAACTTTTTATCTGTAATGCACTAACAAAATATATTGTGATGCAGTAACATTTTTAACTGAGATGTACTAACTTTTTTAACTGTAATGCACTAACAAAATACATTGTGATGCAGTAACATTTTTAACTAAGATGTACAAACTTTTTTAACTGTAATGCACTAACAAAATACATTGTGATGCAGTAACTGTTTTAACTGAGATGTACTAACTTTTTTTTACTGTAATGCACTAACAAAACACATTGTGATGCAGTAACTTTTTTAGCTGAGATATACTAACATTTTTAACTGTAATGCACTAACAAAATATATTGTGATGCAATAACTTTTTTAACTGAGATATACTAACTTTTTTAACTGTAATGCACTAACAAAATACATTGTGATGTATTAACTTTTTTAACTAAGATGTACTAACTTTTCTTACTGTAATGCACTAACAAAATATATTGTGATGCAATAACTTTTTAACTGAGATGTACTAACTTTTTTAATTGTAATGCACTAACAAAATACATTGTGACGCAGTAAATTTTTAACTGAGATGTACAAATTTCTTTAACTGTAATGCACTAACAAAATATATTGTGATGCAATAAAAACCCTAAACACCTAACTACTTGGATCTATACCAAAAACCATAAACAACTAACCAATGGGTATAATATCACAAGTGATATACAAATAACTTTAAAATCAATACCCAAAACCCTAAACCCCTAACCACTTAGATCTATACCAAAAACCCAAAACACCTAACCAATTGAATCTATACCAAAAACCATAAACCCCTAACCACTTAGATCTATACAAAAAGCCCTATAACACTAACCACTTGGATCTATACCAAAAACCCTAAACTACTAACCACTTGGATCTATACCAAAAACCCTAAACCCCACTTAGATGTATACAAAAAACCTTAAATCCCCTAACCACTAAACCCTAAACCCTAAACCCTAAACCCTAAACCTTAAACACCTAACTGCTTAGATCTATACCAAAAACCCTAAACACCTAATCACTTGGATCTATACCAAAAACCCTAAACCTATAACCACTAGGATCTATACCAAAAACCCTAAACAACTAACCAATGGGTATAATATCACAAGTGATATACAAATAACTTTAAAATCTATACCAAAAACCCTAAACCCCTAACCACTTGGATCTATACCAAAAACCCTAAACACCTAACCACTTGGATCTATACCAAAAACCCTAAACACCTAACCACTTGGATCTATACCAAAAACCCTAAACACCTAACCACTAGGATCTATACCAAAAACCCTAAACAACTAACCAATGGGTATAATATCACAAGTGATATACAAATAACTTTAAAATATATACCAAAAACCCTAAACCCCTAACCACTTGGATCTATACCAAAAACCCTAAACACCTAACCACTTGGATCTATACCAAAAACCCTAAACACCAAACCACTTGGATCTATACCAAAAACCCTAAACACCTAACCACTTGGATCTATACCAAAAACCCTAAACCCCTAACCACTAGGATCTATACCAAAAACCCTAAACCCCTAACCACTAGGATCTATAACAAAAACCCTAAACAACTAACCAATGGGTATAATATCACAAGTGATATACAAATAACTTTAAAATCTATACCAAAAACCCTAAACACCTAACCACTTGGATCTATACCAAAACCCTAAACACCTAACCACTTAGATCTATACCAAAAACCATAAACAACTAACTAATGGGTATAATATCGCAAGTGATATACAAATAACTTTAAATTCTATACCAAAAATCCTAAACCCCTAACCACTTGGATCTATACCAAAAACCCAAAACACCTAACCACTTGAATCTATACCAAAAACCCTAAACCCCTAACCACTTGGATCTATACCAAAAACCCTAAACACCTAACCACTTGGATCTATACCAAAAACCCTAAACCCCTAACCACTAGGATCTATACCAAAAACCCTAAACAACTAACCAATGGGTATAATATCATAAGTGATATACAAATAACTTTAAAATCTATACCAAAAACCCTAAACCCCTAACCACTTGGATCTATACCAAAAACCCTAAACACCTAACCACTTGGATCTATACCAAAAACCCTAAACACCTAACCACTTGGATCTATACCAAAAACCCTAAACAACTAGCCAATGGGTATAATATCACAAGTGATATACAAATAACTTTAAAATATATACCAAAACCATAAACACTTAGATCTATACCAAAAACCCTAAACCCCTAACCACTTAGATCTATACCAAAAACCCTAAACCCCACTTAGATCTATACCAAACTTTAAATTTCAAACATGTCATCTACAAAATAATAAACAAAATTATTGCATCTAAAAATTAAGAAAATATCACAAGAGATATAAACATCAATATAAAACCAAAAACTGTTGAATTGCTGATAACATAATATCACAAGTGATAATAGATAAATGTCTAAATCACAATAATCAGAGAAATTTATTGAATCCTAATGAACATAATTCTTTTTGCGTAAGAAGGTAAAATAATATGTAAAGAAAAATGCACGAGCTGTACTAATTTTTTTATCTTTTTTGTATGAAAGTAAAATCAGACTCAAACTATGACAAAACACATCTTAAACTGAAACACTTCCAGAAGCACCGTCTCGGAGCCCACCATCTACATGATCACTGCCGCCAGGAACAACTACTACATGATATAAGACATCAACATCATTCTTCTGTGGACAAGTACGCCTACTGTGAGTAGTAGATCCACAAACACCACATCCATTCTTTTTTATTACTTTTCTTCATACTTTTATTCATTGATATTTCTCTTCCACTATTGATACACTTTTGCTTCTCACATCCCTTTGGCCTTACACCTGTTGGATTCTTTACTTTAACCTTATCAGGATTCTTAACACCTATAAATTCTTGAACAAAATCAGAAACTGTGCGGGTTGGAACAATTGGCAACAGGGCCTCGAGGTCAGACTTTATTGCTTTTATCTTTTTTACAAACACAAACAACTTTGGCTTATTATTCCTCAACATATGTACACATGAATCAAGTATGATAGAAGCCTCCATTGCAAGCTTCTCAATTGCTTCATTCTTCTCCCCATAAAGGTTTTTTTGTTCCTCAAATCAGGTGGGATAAAATCCTTGGTCCAACGCCTCAATATATACTGATCTGGAATACAAGACACTTTGAAGTTCTTGAATACACAAAATATGTGTCGACATAAAATCCCAGAGGGAACAAAAATCTGACAATAGCAGGAAACTGAACCATCTCCTTTGTTACAAAGTACCTTCATAATAAAAACATAACATTATATCACAAGTGATACTTCCTGTAACATTCTAATTAATACAAATAAAAACTGAAAATATCACTTGTGATACTTTAAAAACACTAAATAAAAAATTAGAAAAAATATCATTACAATCATATAATTATAAGCTAGTTATATTAATCATGTAAAGACAAAATAAGATTAACTATAAGTGGAAATTTTTTTTCCAAATCTAGAAAATCTTTCCTTATTGGTGATAAGAAATATTTTATTCTAGAATAATCTAATAAACTAGTTTTATTAAGTATAAAACAATATTTTGTATAGATTTGAAGTTAATCACAAAATGACAAATCCTGTCCCAGCTCCACCCACGGATCCACCTAAGACACGGGACGGATCTAGCATATGGTGGATCCGTGAGTCGCACGGACTAGCTGTCTGGGACATATTTGAATTTTAAAGGCTTGCCTATAAATAACAACCTTAAGCTTTCATTTTAAAAACAACTCTTGACAAATATTTTTCACATACATCTTTTATCTTTTATATTCTTTGATCATTATACTTGTTACATAATCCATTATAAGAGATCAACTCATTCCACTCTTTAGTGAAGAACACTTACGAAGACGTCAAGCTTCAAGTGTTAGAATATAGTTATAGTTTTTTGTCATCACCGAGTTGTTGTGATAATCATTCATCTTGTATATCTTGTGTTGTGTGTTATGTGTATCATATGTGTATGATAGGTTAGTATTTAAGCCACAAAATACATAGTGTGTTAGATTGGTTCTATCTCGAAGTAGAACTCGGTATTTAGCTTAGTACCAGAAAAGTGTAAGCGACGTGTACGGTTTTCTCCGCCTAAAGGGAGCTTGTTGACATAGTGAAGATAACTCTTAAGTTAGGCACTTGGGGAGTGGAGTAGGGCGTAGAGGAGCTTCGTAGCCGAATGACTATAAATCATTGTGTCATCGGTTTGATCTTTCTTATCTTTACTTGTTCATATTTAGTAGATTACTTATTTACTTATTGCATCGCTATCATATACAATTGTGTATATCTCTTGAGTTCACATAAGACGATAATCTAAGTTTTATTTTTAAAATGGTAAAAACTATTCAACCCCCTTCTAGTTTTTACAATTGGTATCAGAAGCCAAGGCCACCCAAGATCTTTAACGTATATTGTACATTAAAGTTTGAATCGATCTATGGATTTGGATAAATATCTAGAAGGGAAATCTATGCAAAGACCACCTCTTTTTAAAAGTGATCATTTTATATATTGGAAAAATAGATTTGAAACTTATGTGAAAGCAAAAGATTTATATCTTTGGCATATTATCTTGAATGGTGATTTCCCATCGGTTACTAAAAATGAAGCTACCCAAATTTTAGAAGTTGTTCCTTTTAAAGAACAATCCGACGATCTTAAAAAGAAACTTGCTAAAAATAATGAAGCTA
>BQNB010142561.1:12500-17118 GCA_026074375.1 Tanacetum coccineum | reverse complement strand
ATCCAGCTACAGCGGACGGTCCTTTATTTATTTGGATGGTCCAATATATATAATGGACCGTCGCCTGGAAAAATTCTATATGCCCATTTTTATTTTTGTTAACCAAAAACCAAACACTCCTTTCTCCCTTACCTGTTGATGTTGTCGCGAAAGACTAACCCAAAGCACTTTTCGTCACTCACCATAAAAGGTCAAATACTCATAACTCCTTATAGTAACTCGTTCCTACCTATTTGTTACCATATCTACCGTCTCCTATTTTAAGGATTTGTATCTTAACTATAAATGAGTATATCACTCATTTTCCATATCCAATTTATTTCACAAAAACCTTAATTTCGCTCCTACCGCTATACCTCGTCGTGTGATGGTTCTATGAACATTAGCAATGCTCGAGAAGAGCTACATAACTTCACGGATGAAGTTCTTCGTATGATAACCACCATCCATCTTGACATTGTCAAGTTCATAGCTTCTGTCATCGTTTGTTTTCGTCTATATTTATTCTTATTATTCCAATCTTTATGTTCGAAAGAGCACGAATTAAAGGGGAAGGGAAAACACACTCGTTCACATATAGTCTTTTACCAAATACTCTCAAGAACTCACAAATGTGATTCTTATTCACTAGAAACCAACTTACAAGAACACTCACTTCTTATTCCAACACACAAGTACACCTCGTTCACAAAAACCGCAAGTGGTTATAGTCTCTTACCCTAACATCACTATTTAGCATCAATACTTCCTCAAGAAATGAACACATCATTTTTCTTCAACCTCATAACTATTCTTCATTCTTGTTAGTGATAACTAGTTCTAGTGCATCCTCAAACATACAAGGTGAAATGAAAAAGTAAGTCATCTTTACTATTACCAATCCCGAGTCATCTTCACAAGAAGATTCATCATGTACCCACACACCACCTTTATTCATCAACATTGACAACCAACAAAACACCTAACAAAACTAGGATCATAAAATTTATAACCCTTTCACACTTACATTAATGCACTTATCCCATTAGGATCACATGCACATCTTTTTAGCATCCTTGCATATCATTGTTAGTGCAATCGATATATTAATCTAAACCTTCTTCATCAACCTTAGCTCAACACCTCCCCTCTCTATTTACGCTCATCCCTCTCCACTTTTCCATTAAATGGAATCATTTTCATTCACATCCAGGAGCATATCATTTTCAATTTTATCTTATTTTTTTATCTCTTTTTGAGTATATATTTTGGCATATCCCGTCAAGATGTTAATATTTATTTTACCTTTAAATGACATAAAAAATTTTCTTTTAAGAACATGTTTCGAGTATGTCTTTTAAACAAATAATCCTTATCATTAAACATTTAGTTCGACGTAAAGTCTTACGATGATGTTTTTCCTGAAACACCCCAAACAGGAAAACCACACATAGTGCTTAACAAAGAAACCTTGAGAAGGTGTATCCGAATCCAAATCATCATCTTTGGTAGATAATAATATCACAAGGAACATGTCGTTCAAAATACGTAAATACTATTTATCCAAATGACATCTTAGAAGAAGTCGTTCTCATAATAATGGTATGTCAATCAATAAACAAATTCCGTTTTCGTTTATTAAAGGTGGTGTGATTGGTTGGACAATTATACCAAAGGGTGTCGGTCGAGTCTTAGTCCTTAAGCATGCGTCTTGGTCCTTAAGCATGTGCCGGTCGAATTTTATCAACGGTTCTTTAATATTGTCGTGTCTCAATCCTTAATCATACGTCTTGATTCTTTTTATTTTATCATTTAGGTTATTGTTATTAAAACAATGATTGCATGAGGCGTGGCGAGCCTTTTAGAAGTAGACCTAAGGCTCGAGGCGTGGCCTCCATGTTATGAAATGGACCAAGGCGTCGACTTTAGGTGTGGTGTGAGATGAGACGTGAAAAGGCGTGCTAATGTGTGAGGTGTGGCGAGCCTTTTAGATTCAACTTCGATAAAAAAATATTTTCAAAATGAAGAATATTACATGTAAGAATAGTTTCTTAACTTTATTCATATGTGCAACGCTTTATGTAAACTCAATATATATGAAATATGATATAAATATATAAATATTTTCATATATTGGGTTGCCTTAAGCCACGCTTTAAAAACGCAAAGGCTACGCCATAGCCGCTAAGGCGTGAGGCTTCACGCCACACCTCACACTATTTATAACCTTGGCTGTTGGGGAGCATAACACTAATATACATATAAATTTGTGCGTAATTATATTTCAACCAAGAATAATTTTCTTTGACTTGATTTATTAAACCTATATGTAAACTCATACGCTTCATGTTTCCGGTTTAACGGGGTGTAACAGTGCATCACAATGTATAATTAAAACTTTATATCCACCTCATCTTAGTTCAAAGCCGACTGCATCATGGTGAAAATTTTTACAACTAACATGTACCTACTGCATTACTTGTTTACAAATAACTGCATTAAGCATTAAATAAACACACACAAACTTTTATTTTGAAACTCATTTATCAGCTTAAACACACAAACTTCACCACAACACGATGATGTGAAACGTGAATTGACTTTTATTCAAATAAAGATCATCTTGTTAGCGACGTTTGTGTATTTGAGTTGATCAAAAAGTTTTCATTCAAGCTAAGAAACATGATGCTCCATGCAGTTGATGTAAACATGATGTTTCTAGCATGAAATATTTCCCAGGGGAATGGAAGATGGTGACTTTGAATACATTTTTAATCTCATTAACCATTTCAAATACACAAACTTCGCCAAAACATGATGATGTGCAACGCGAATTGACTTTTATTCCGATGAACATCATGTTGTTTTAGGGAAGTTTTTGTATTTGAAATGGTTAATGAGATTCAAAAACTACTCATAGTAACCATCTCCTATTCCATGGAAAAGATTTTAAGCTATAAACATGAAGAAAATATTATTTGAAGATAAGAAATGTGCAAGTATTTATAGATAATAAAGAGATAAGAAGAATATTATTGGAATTGCTATTCTGATAAAGAAATAAGATAAGATAGAAAATGTGTGAAGTAGATGAAAAAATGGAATTCTTGTTCATAAAGAGATAAGATGGTAAATGAAACTTGGATAATGTGGGGGTAGATAATATGTGCAGTATGTAATATGGTGTAGATAATGTGTGTAGTAGATAATGTGGGGTAGATGAAAAGGGAAATGTGTGCAGTAGATACTGTGATGCACTATAGCTATTACATTAAAACCATTGTTAGTGCAAATATTACGATATTTAAACTAAATAAGCCTTTTGGTTTTAATAATGGCAAACAAGTAACTTGTAATACATAACATAAATTGCGTAAGTTACTCTTGACCACAACTCATCAACGCATACATTCATCAACACCTCTCAACATCTCGAGTCCACTCATGCTTCAACAAAAGGTACGAATATGTTTGTTATGTTGCATTATGATTAACCTATTTAACAAACCATTAAGAATGATTAAAATACTTTTTAGAGTCACTAAGTATTTTCAAGGTCAATCATTCTTTTTCGAACCTCGTTTTGCATTTTCATACAAAGTATGAACACGTATTTATAAACTAGCAAAACCTATTTTGTCATGCATACTAAAATACTCATTTGCATAAACCCGTGTAAGTTTACTTACATAACCACTAAGCAAATGCTTTTAAGTAATCATTTACTTAATAATAACTAATTGCATTAGTGAATAAGACAAAATAGGATTAACCATTTTTTGAAACAAAATCTTATAAGATATTTCATATCTTACAAATCTTTCTTTTTTAATGTTAAGCTTGATTTTCCTTCTAGAACAATATCTAATCAGATTTTAAAGTACATTGAGGATCTAAGAAAAAGATTTGAAAAGATTTTTTAACAAATTTGAAATTGGTCCACGGATCCACCTAAATAGGCATACGAATCAACCATAACTGGTCCGTATAGCCTTGATGGCCAAGTTTTGGGCTTTCTATAAATACCACCCATTTGCATTTTTTCACCCATCTCTTTTCACAACCTTTCTCCCACATATTTCCACACATTTAGGGATCATTATAATTAAGTTTTTACAATGTAAAAACACAATTAATCATGTCATCAAAACCCCAATAACCCTTGATCATAATGCTTCTAAATTTTATTTGTTGCAAGCATGTTTCTACATGATCATTCATTCAAGCAAGCTTAGAGATCTTTCCATCCTCATCCACCATTACTACATATATGAAGATGTATTACAATAACCCAAGATACTTGTCATCTTCATCAACAACATCATGCTTAGTGATCTTGATATTTTAGATTAGGATTTTACATCCAATTGACATATATGTCTTGGATCATCATTATACACATTTTGTATTATTCATTATACAACAAACTAGATGTTAGTTGGTTTATGTGTTTAAGCCATAAAACACAAGGTTTGTTATGTTGGGCCATAAAACATAACGGGTTTGGTTGTACCCGAAGAAGGACTCGGTATTTAGCTTTGTACCGAAAAAAGTGTAAGCGACGTTGTATGGTTTTCTTCGCCTAAAAGAAGCTTGTTGATCTAGTGAAGTAACTCTCGAGTTGGGTACTCGAGGAGTG